>JBCAUG010467327.1:0-15563 GCA_038406175.1 Haplosyllis leylae
TGAGTACGCCCATTGTGGGACTGAGTACCCCCCCAGACCAGACCCTCACAGACCACCCTGGCTATGTGTATGATCTGAGTAACCCCCCCTCCGCCCCCCGTGGTGGACAGACAGATAAACTGAAAATCTCGTACTACGTACGCGGTTGGTAGAAACGTCGGAAACAAAAGATTGGGCACCGCAGTTCTTCAAATGTTTAGAAAAAGCACAGGTCACTAGTTTTACCCTCTACCTAATTTGAATTTGAAACATTTGTCCAATTCAGTTAATTAGACAAGAGAAATGTTTGGAATCAGACATTTCCTTGGGATTTTAGGTTACAACCTACTGAACCGAAGTCTTCTGCCCTAGCTGTTATGCTTTAAAGACACTTGCAAGTGGATGAGTTTGAAAGTTCTAGTTGAATTCAGGTTGTTCATCTGATCACGCGAAAGATTAACAAATTTGACAAAAACAAATGGGTTCTGAAAATGCTTGTTTCATTTTTTTTGACCTAGCTGTTCCTTCAATAAGGTTTTGATAGCAACCTGACTTGCTCAAATAAATTTAGTCAATTATTTTAATGAGTACTTTCATGGGTAATTTCACTCTTTTGGGGAATTAAGTGGAAACACAGTCTGCTAACCATTAATTTAACCCTGTTCTATCCTACCTAATCATCATTTTATGTAGTTACGCAAAATGAGACTCTGTCCCCAAACATGGTTATCATCAAAGTACAGGGTAATAAACAACACAATAAGGTATTGAGATTCGGTGATTGATTTGACAAGCACTTGAAAATATGGCAGCTTTGTGATGCATTGTGGTTATAAAGCCCCAGGACCACATTATGTAAGGTACTTTTCACTGTAATGGTACTATTCGTCATGTCAGTATTCTATAAATATTTATAAGTACAGAGATGTAAGCTCTTCTTGAAGTCCCACAGAAATGCGTGGTACTGAACTCTCCCTAGATATATGGGAACTATATTGTTTGTGGGTATAATTCAAATGTGACCGTCATTCAGGAACAACTTCATGTTCTGTTTGAAGAAGTTAAACTATGTTGAGATATTAATATAATACAATAATCAATATAAGTTGTCATACGTTCCTGAGGGCAACATCACATTTGTTGTCACCCGAGGGGATGGTGACAATGATATTGCCCGAGGGCTTTAGCCCGAGCGCAATATAATTTTCACCATCCCCGAGGGTGACAACAGATCTGATGTTGCCTGAAGGGACACGTTTGACAACGATTTTATCATTCACTTAAGGATTTAGAATTTATTAAACTGCATAAAGGTGGCTCAGAAATGTGCCAATCTGTTAAGTTTGGGCACACATTACTTGATATGGTATGTGCCCTGAAGTTGCACAGATTATCTAGATTTTATGCTCTAAATTTTCTTACTTGGTCAGAGGGCAAATAAAAGTGATGTTGCCCTCTCCTCAGAATCAGAGGGCAATATCACTTTTATTGCCCTGTTATTATCAAATGAAAATGAAGGAATTTTAACAAGTGAATGATAACTACTTGTATTGCTTTCAAATGAAACTAACCCAAACAAGAAGCCTTACATTAACATTACGGGGCAAAACTGACCACGGCACCCCATCCTTACCATGCAAGATCAGATGTAGCCAGGGAGAGGTAATGGGGAGGGGGAGGAGCAAGGTTACCTGGTTGACGTACCCCTTCCTGTCCCCTCCAAACTTTACCAGACCTGGTCAGGGTACCCCCTCCCCTCTCTGAGCAGGACCAGGACAGAATGCATCCTATTCCCTGGCAGTATCTGAAACAGGATATACCCTCCCCTCTCTCCTCTTCCCTCGAACACAATGGCAGACACATGTAAAACATTACCTTCCCTAGTACTACGTACGTGGTTAGTAATTAACTAGTCGTACTGTTTGTATCTTTCCTATATTAATTTGCCCAAAGGCTTAAAATTAACAGTTAGTTGAAAAGAAAATGATCTTGGCTGTTAGTCGTAATTTTGATGTTGAATTATTTGAATATTGTTTGTTTTTAATACTTTTCCACCTACCAATGAGAAAATAATTCTAAGAATACCCAAAATAGACGTTATCTGTCAATATAAGCACATGATAAACCACCAGATTGCCTTGGATTGCTTCCTCCATGACCATTTGTCTTCACAGCAAGGTCTATCATTAATGATCTTCAGAGGGTCTTTTACACTGAAATGTTCTCTGTGATTTAGTGCTATTAGTATTGATGAGTGATATCTACTTAATGCAGCAATTCCTCTCTTGTCTTTATTGATGTAATGAGCTATAAATCACTCTATAATGAATTAGGGTATTTTTTTAAGACAAAAGGAGTTAAGATGATAGGAATTGATGCTTGTGACTGGAATGGAAGAACTTACAATGAGAGTACAAATCTGAGAGAGTAGGTTGAAGCCATGTGTAAACATGATGCTACCCAGCAGCAACTTTGGTTCAAGTATTGCACATGTTGTCAATATTGTTCAGATTATTTCAAGGTCAGATGCCAAGGTCAAGATTAATATTTCTGGGAGGACAGATTGTGGTAACCTGTCAACCAAAACTCTTTGTACAGGAACCTTCTGTCCCATTTGATGAGATTGAAAAATCAATTTTAGTGAAAAAAGCAATTGTGTTGAATAGGTGACAGGAAAATTGTATCTACATTTATTGATGACAAACACGAAACACGAAAGCTTATCGTCACTGTGTTCATACGTAATGTTGTGTAACATTGATTCATTTGTGTTGGTATTGATTACATCTGACGTGATTTCAATGATATCTGATAGAAATATCACCATTCGTTACAAGTGCATGCCCGCTGGGTTAACACAGGTTTTAGTTTAGCTACTCAACTTCAATGGTATTTGTATGACCTTGTCTTACCTTTTTTCAACTAGTCTAGTTCCTTACTGGTCTGAATGGCCAGTGTTTTCTCAACTACAACATGAATACTGTTCTAAAAGTATCTTTGAACTAGTTGTGGATCGTCCTCCGTACAAAACCCGTTGACATGAAGAAGGTATTGTGAGGGCGGCCATATTCTCAGTAGCACAGAAAGTTATTTCTAGTATTTTGGTATTTACCAGCTCATAACCTGTCCTTTTCTGGGTGTCATTTTTTAACTTGTCATGTTTTCAGGGCAGACATCTTTGACATAAGACCCCAGTAACCAATCAGAGTGTCACAGACAGACGGAAGAACATTTATCTTTTAATACATATTTGATTGCACACGTTGTCTTTTTCGATTTCAATGCTAAGACTTTTGAATCTTTACAAGGTGTTTTCATTTTTAAGTGTTGAGAGTAACATTTACCAATGTTTCGTGACGAATTATATTCACATCGAACTCATTGTGTGTGACTGCGCAATTTGCACTATTGGATTTATATGCACTTGTGCTGCTCAGTCGGAATCAGAATTAATTGAAGCATACTGAAAAATTAATCAACTGGTACGTGGGAGAGAAATTAATTCATGCGCATTATGGTGGGTTTGGATTTATTATTTTCAGTGGCTGAGCAAACAGAAAAGAGCCAGCCACAGAATATAACATTTTCCATATATCAATGTTTAATATCGGCTATTTTCGTACATTCTGACCAAATGAAAACCACAGACACCAAATATCAACGGAAGTATCCATTAAACTTTTTAGGCAGTTACGTTAGAAGAACCAATAGCCCATAGAAAAGTAAAGAGAAGCGGCTGTGCATTTCTCAATTACATCCATTTCGAATTGAAACGCAAAATAAAAAGTTAAATGCAGAAACAATCATCTGAAAACAATTGGGTTTTGAAACAAGTAGGATTAATTTTAAAACTTATTTTATGTAAAACCCTTTCAGCAGCACTTCCAGGAAAATATTTAGGATAAATCAATGGCTTTTACGCATGTGTAATTTTACACCTAATATTCACTGAACTGCCTATGCCATGCTGATATTCCTTTATTTATGTGAGTACATTCAGGCTGGATTCATCCAAACGGGTAGATGACAATGTGTATGAAATTATATTGACACACATATTTACAGTTTCTCCACAGATTCCCTACCTGACCTATGTTCTGAAAGAAATGAAGCCCAGAGATAGTAGCGAAGTACTGCGGAGAAGATGTTGCTCTCTCAGACCCTTGTGTCAGAAACTGTGTGTTCAATCCATCCCAATAGAAACACTTTATTCAAGATTCCATCCCAAAGGCCACTGCGGGTGTCATACCTATAATATGAGAAGGAGACCATAGTTTGCATTGAGCATGGCAAAAAATACTATAATTTTCAGCAGAGAAAACAGCTTGTATCAATGGTATGAATGGGGCCTTGCTTCTAAATTTGACAGCGACATATTGTTGTTCCAGAAAAGCAAGTTAGACTACCAGGTCAAAATGCTCCAACTTTACTTGGACCTTTGACAACACCAAAGAAAAGTTTACGGGTATACGCAGAGTAACACCATTACATATTAAATGGAAATATTTTATTGCCGCTTCCAAACCAGGGGCAGTAAAGTGACCACTTTGATATTTTGTCGTGCTGTAACTTTTTGCTTGATGTTGCCACGATGAAATTTTTGATGTATACCTCGAGAATTTGTCTATTTAAACTAAACAACTCACCACTGTTTATCGGTTAAGCTAATAACTATCACATCACCAGTCTACCGCTGCATAATTCTAAGTTATGATGTCGACAAATCTGAAGATTTTGATCTGAAGTGAATGAACAATTCAAAAGAACAAAGAAATTTCTACACATTTCAAGAAAATATTCCAATAGGGGTTTGTTCCTAAGAAGGTTTTTCGTATTAGCTTCTTACCAATGAGATCTCGCAAAGGTTTTATTCTTTTTACAGAAAAATCATACACCGATACAATCCCCTAATTCGGATTATGATCAAATGTGGTGGGCATATTTATTTCTTAAAAGTTCAAATTGGTACTATTTGACGTGCACTTCTGAAGCCTACAATATTGTTGCAACAATAATGTCTCAATTCATTGGTTTCCCCTGCTGTAAAGTTTGAAAGTTTTAATTCAACATTTATATTTGTATGAAAGACACCTCGAAGAAAACGTAAACTTGTACTTGGCATAGTCAGGCAATTTGAAGATTGCCATTCCGGGTTCTAATTTCTTCGCTAATTTGCATTTTCCGCTCAACGTTACAACACTTCAGTGTTTTTTGGAAATTAAAATTAAGAATTTAGCTTGATTTAAAACTGCACGTGAGAGTATTTAGATTTCAAACCCATCAAGGTATATTGAATTCGTTGTTCAGTAGTTCGGCTTCCACAGAATTTCCATAGTTTTTCAGTAAAACATTCACCCTAATCAATTGGAAAACGGTACAGAAAATAATTATCAGAAATCGAAGTAAGAAAGTAAGAGTAAATTGAAGACACTATTTTTGTCAATTGTGCAAACTTTAAATTGGTATTACAAACAATGAAAAGCGTGTACAGCTATCGAGAATTGATGCCTCCCAGAAATGCTTAGTCGTTTTAGTCTACTTTTTAACTGGTTATAAATGAAACCAAGCTCTCGACTGGGCTACTGGAGCCACTGGTGCTCCTATTTCGGATTTCAGGTGATGTATAAAACTCCCTCGCTACAAAGATTTTTCTAAAGATCCGTTCACACAGACCTCTTAGCGATAGCGCGTTAGTGTTAGCGGTCATCGTTAAGAATTGGTATTGCACCCATCTTTTGGCATCGGAAGTAATTGCTAAAGGACCCTGAGAACCTATGATAGCGTTCCATTGCACAATTCACTGGCAGAAAAATGAAGTTGGTTTAGCTTCAATATCAAAATTGCCGACAGCCTCCCTGAAAACCCATACTCGTTTTAGTCTACATTTTAACTGGTCATAAAACGAACCATTTGTGTACGTTGTGACCAAGATGGTGTCGAAATTTAGTTGGGACTTGTGAGAAATCTTACACATCATCATTTTGCATCGACTATCTCACTAACACTAGCATTAAAGGACCACTTCATCTTTAAGTGTAATAAGGAGGCAGGATAGAATTCCATCTTTGGCCAATAAAGTCTCACCAGAGAATCCATAAATGTAATCACATTTGATGGATCTGGGACCTATTATGTTATAAACCACGCCAGCCCTGCTCTAAATAGGATTATGTAAAAAGAGGTTCTGTCAAAATTGACTCCCTTTTGGTAGTTGTAAAATTTGCACCGCAATAAATGCTTGTTCGTGTTCTGGTCTTTGTGAAGTTCCTTCTGTCATCTTGGTAGAATTTGAAATAAAAATAAAGAAAGGGTAGAGCAGAAGCGTTCCTCAAAGAAATTATGAGCGACCTTTACCAATTCCTTCCTCTGAAATAGATAGTATTACTTTGATTTATTTAGAAAATCTGTTCTGATTTTAAAGCACAAGTCGGTGTGGAATTTTATTATCTTAAAAGGACAATGACTTTAAAGTTTAATTTATAACAATATTAGATGGGACATAAATTGACATTTTTAAAATTTTAATTTTCTTAAAACTGAGGTTAATTAAAACTCTTCAATTAAACATAGAAATGCCTCTAAAAGACTTTTCATGGTGTGGTAAGAATGGTTCATTATTCGGAAATATTTTCATCTCGACCTTCATTTGGATGTGAGAATTTTCGAAAAGTACAAAATTCTTTACTTTGAATATTCTCCAAAAGAGTCGTTAGCTTCCTATCATCCCAGATTCAGAGACAATAATCTTTTTCTGGTTTCAGAAAATGTAACTAAACTGTATTGTTGACCAAAAAGCAGAAACTTATTAAGAGCGCCTGTCTAAAAGGAAAATCACTGTTGATGCTAATTTTAATTAAGTCCATAGTATTTTGGAAATGTTGTCGCAAATCATACTAAACACAAGTGAAAGAAATCATTTCTCTGCAGAACATTTATGAGGCCCCCTGAAGTGATCAATCCAATATATCCTAAACTGTGTTTGTCTGCATTTGTCCCCAGCCAAAGAAATACACAACAATTAATTTTCAACTGAGGGTGGGAACTTCTTTGGTGACTTGAGGAACAAGAGTTGACGTCCAATGATCTTCTAGTGTGTGATGATCTACACTCTGCTCCCCTCTACTTTTGCTTGTCAATCTTATTGCTCACATGGTACAATGGCAATGCTATTCTTTCTACGACATGACATCTTAATGGGTTACATACCCATTCTATCTGATTGCGACTGTGATGCAAAAATAATCGCAATCGCACCATGGGAACAGACCTTAGCCTTGAAGAAGGTTGTGCAGCAGTTCTAAAACATCAAAAGCAGGAATCACAAATAAATTTCCCAAAAATAGTGAAATAGTGTAAATAAGGCCATTTAATTCACTGTGTTTCCAGCTCACACGCTCAAGATCGGAAACGTTGCGGTAAATTAGCTATCAGTTGATGGGAAATACAAATCAATAGTTTGGAAGTCATTATGTCTAATTGGCCCATCCATTAAGACGAACGTGAAGTAATCTTAATAATTATGTGTCACTGCTCCAGAGATTCACGCCACTATCTCCCAGAATAAATGCGCCTTTTATGGAGAATTAACAAACATTACGACCCACTTTTAACGAGATTTTAAGCCGCTAAATATTGATTCTAATTAACTGCAAGTTGTTGTTTATGCGAATCTCTTTGAAGGGTCAGATTTTGGGATTTTTTTTGGATATCGTAGTCCACGCGGAATTTGAAACTAGGCTAACTAATTACTGGAATAGTTACAGTACTGTTGCACGGCAAAGTTACATTTTCGATATGATTTGAATTTTTTCAACGAGGGTTGATAACGATTGATGTAAGTAACAACGACAACGATTGTAGCATCCATTGTTCTCCATGGGGGCGTTCACGTTGAGTTACAGAGACAATGGCATAATCTCAGAATGGGTTGTATTATTACAAGTGAGGACATTAATTTTAGAATCAATTTAGTCCCAGTCGCTGCAACACCATGTGAATGGGCTTTAACAGATATTAGGAGGTTTTAATTTTCATAAGTTCAATGAGCCCTTTCTCTTCTAAACCTAAGCATTGCACGCTCAATAAACCGGCTATACCAAAGCGGCATGGAACTCTGATGTTTAAAGAAAATGTCGTCTTGTGACCCTTTCCAGGAAAGGAATATAGACTGAAGGAATACTTTCATCATCAGTCTGGTCTAGTAGCACAATGCTGTGAGAGATTGTAGTTGAATGCAAGAAAGACAGACTAACTTCTGCCGTTTAACATTTTATCACAATAGGCAATAGCTGCGAGATTCCACACCTTATTGTGCAGCTGCAGCAATCGAGATATGACTATTAATCCTTCTTTACTGCAAATAGACATGTTTCGGCATTGTGTGAACATATTGAGAGCTAAGTACAGGAGACTTACAATCATTTGCTTTTAGGAAATGAAATGTAATCAAAAATAATAATTCAGGATTATGGCACTAATTATCTGTATTTGTAATTTCTGTCAACTATTTTCTTGGCATTTCCTTCGATTGTTTTTAAATGGTGTTATTTTAAAATTATACTTACACCAGTTCGTAGACAGTTAAAATTCGATAATTCTTCTAACGTTAATGAACTCTGAATTTTGTTTACAGAAATAAGATGCTTCTAAAACATGAAAACATTTTTTTACAATGAGTCGATTTAAGATTCTAGAAAAATTGTCATCAGTGGCAATTTTAATTAATCACTAAATGCGTCCAGGTAATTAGTGAATAGACTGTACTTTCTTACTCAATTTTGCAGTTTGTGTAAGCAGAATAGCATAGTGAAGACTGTCCGTGCAGATGATTGGTTAATTGACAGATGTCACAAGCTATTGGCATAATATCTACAAATTTTGTACTCAGAGGTGTCAAACGCAAGATAACCAGGATGTTTCTGTCCAACTATGGTCAATGGTTACAGATAAAGACAGTTCAAGGCTGTAAACCTATTTGGTATACCCAATGATATTCCTAGGACCCCAGATACCCTAGTTATTTATTTTCCCTTCTAACGTCGATGAGCTCTGAATTTCGCTTTCAGAAATAAGATGCTTCTAAAACATGAAAACATTTATTGACAATGAGTCGATTTAAGATTCCAGGAAAATTATCATTACTGGCAATTTTAATTAATCACTAAATGCTTCCGGGTAATTGGCGAATGGACTGTACTGTCTCATTTATTGTTGCAGTTTAGAATAGTACATAGTGATGAGTATCCGTGCAGATGATTGGTCAACTGAATTTAGCGATCATCGCTAGTAATGAATGCTCACTTAAATTTCGAAATGGAATCACTGGCAAATATCAATGTGTTTGTACCCTGAACCGAATTTATAGCTTCGAATATTTTAATGTCCAATCACGAAGCGGTTTGTTCATGTGTGTAACAAGATTGTGAATAGGAAAGTAAAGGGAACTTTTCAAGGTTGAATCTATTTTAATAATACTACTTTCAGAAAAAAAAGTCGATGTTCTACCAGATACCAACCAACTTTACAATAGATGGCTAGGCTGGTTCTAGTTTCGTAGTTTACCTCTTGGGAGATGGATGATGATCGGAGGTGGATTCTGGAGTTGTAGGAGGAAGTTGACTTCACTCCTTTCTTACGGCAGTCAAATCTCTTGCGTTATCCTTGAGAATAAAGCAGGAGGTCTACGGGTGACACAACTGAAACGGACCAAACCCATCGATTCTTTTTATAGCCTATGTGGGAGTGTGATGCATTTAAAATCCTGAGTATTTACATGAGTGTTTCTCACTTGAAGTTTGTGACAAATTGAAATAGTTTCAGCCCTGCAATGATGAATGTTTCACAGGTGCAAGTCGTGGGCATGGAATTGTGCTTTCGGCAAGAGTGATCCATTTTACTGTAAAATGAAATAACACCAATTAGCAAACACATCATAAACTCAATGATTTATCTCCTCTTCCTGACGGAGCAAATGAAATAGCATAATTCTCTATTGAAATTAAACATGTTATTGCTGTACGGGATCAATTCTTTTTTGCAGTCGGTCAAATGCAAATGTAAAAAACAAAGTGAGGCAAGGACTTAATTTCAAATATTTGTTGTTGGAAAATGTATTACGCTTCTGATATCTCAGGTTCCCAATGTAAGTGTATGCACGTGCGCAGAAAAGAAGATAGTGAGAGTGAATCCTGATCCTGTTTTTATCAAAGAAAAATACTGTCGTATGCAAGGTAATACGCTAAACGTACATCATAACACTGAGTTATGATTCTCCCTTTATAAGGATAACAGAGACCACATTAGATCACTGAGCTCAGAGTTTTCCGTAAGGGTAAAACCATTTTATTTGTGATGGACTTGTGGATTTTTCCAAATATATGAAGCATATCTTTACTCCGCTTGATACAAAAGTTGTTTTTTTACCGCCCGCGTACGTAGTACGACGGGAGGTTATGTTTTCACAGGTGTCTGTCTGTTAACACGGGGGGGGGGGCTGGGATACCCCACCTCCATCCCATAATTCTGCCACTGGTTTCATGTCCTTTCTGGGGGAGGGGTACCCCAGTCCCAGGTGGGGGAGGGGGTACCCCATCCTGGCCAGATCAAGATGAGGGGTGGTACCTGGTTCAGGTTGGGGTATCCCCTGGCCAGGTCAGGTTGGGGTACCCCCCTCCCCAGGACAGAAGAGCAGAGCAAGCACTTGCTATGCGGCAGGTGGTATGCCTCTTGCGTTCACGCAGGAGGACTGTCTTGCTTTTTTTTGTTTCAGCATTCTTCATCATTAAGAAAAAGACTTGGTGAATTTCTAACTGCCATTACTCCGATAGCAAACAGGTTGTTTTGTCATTTAAACCTGGCTATTGGTTAATTTCTACGTCTCTTCAGAGAGGTGTCTTACTCGGCAAACATTTTATTTCAAAATCTTAAAATCAGAGGAAAATAGTTATGTTAAACAGTTTTGCAAACTTTTCTTACATAAATTTCAGTTTATTTAATAAAAGCTGCAAGAAGGAAGTACTGACATTAGTCTGTTTTGAAAGGAGTCCTTATGGAAGTGAAAATCA
Organism: Haplosyllis leylae; assembly: GCA_038406175.1. Classification (NCBI taxonomy): domain Eukaryota; kingdom Metazoa; phylum Annelida; class Polychaeta; order Phyllodocida; family Syllidae; genus Haplosyllis; species Haplosyllis leylae. Next base: position 11,043 of record JBCAUG010467327.1, read on the forward strand.
ACCTTTTCATGAGCTACACGAAATTGGCAACACGGGTATTAGATGTTTTTCCTAATTTTAACCAAGAAATTTCCAGCAACGAAAATGTTACCTCTGTTAGGAATAAAATTTGAACACTTTTTCTGTGAATTCAACACTCACTGCAAGAAGTCAATCGGTGTATCAACGAGTAAGTTTACAAATCCTCCTAACCGCCGAATGACAGGTTAGCTCAGTAGGTACGGGGTTGGCTTAAAAACCCTGAGGTTGTGATATCAAATCCACTGGAGATAACTTCAATGTTTAGTTTGGTCTGCAAGCCTGGCCAGCCAGCTACAACAAGAAGCATGGATAGGGTCACCAAGCAAAGCTGTCACCACTTCGATGCTGGAAAGGAATAACAATATTGCTAATTTTGTACGTTTGTGAAAAACTCGAATCTAGAGACATAAACTGCTCCTGAAGTCAATTGATAAACATTAATCTTTAATAAGTTAGGCTTTGGAAACCAGTCAATACTTCCTGCAGTTCTTGGTCAGTACTTAACTGTTGAAGAGCAACCACTCACATTAAATGTATTGATGTACATACAGTAATTAATAAATCATAACCATCTAGGCATATGAAACAAACAAAATGAGCATGGTCCCAGTCGATGTATTCAACTGTTACCTTTACCTTACATTAAACTTTAAAGACATGTATTGGTTCATTGGCAGTAAACACAATGATCTTTTGCTGATAGATATAGCATCAACAGAGTAAAACATTCCCCAGTTTTGTTTTGTGTTCCCAGATATTGTGCTTGGTCAGTTGTGAACATCTCATTGTGTCTTTCTGATATTGCAACATGATTCAAAGTATTAATTTCTCAAGTAGTAAGGAAATACGTCACTCAGAAATAAGGTGCATAAGGATGATTGCATTGTTTGTGGTCTTCATGTTTCAACAGGGAAGTTTAGCTACGTCTTCGCGCACTTATAAAACTGCAGGTAATCAAAAGCAAAAATCTTTCAGTGTACACTTTCAGGTACCATTTGCTCTACCCGCAAATGCGACGGTTTGATCATTTACAGACACACTTAAATTTTATTCATAAAAGCCAAAACATCACGTGACACAATACAGCCTGTTCGCTTATTGCTTGATTCTCATTGCAACAGCAAATGAATGACAACACCCAAAGTTTGAAATAGATTCAAAAGTTTACAAGTTAACAACACATAGAGATGTTAATGTGATTAAAGATATGTAATTCAGTGGTAGAAAACATTATTTGTATTGGTGTTGTCTTTACTATCAGACACTAAAGGAAAAGTTTCATTTCAGCAAATGAGTGTAATGCAGAGGAGTTTTCTGACACATATTCACCAGGAGGGAATCTGATAAATTCAGTTACAACCAGGCCAGCTTGTGAGTCTCACTGCATCGGTCGGTTACTGTGCTGGGGATACGACTGGAAGCCGTCCACTTCAGAGTGCTATATTCATAGCGCATATACTGTTAATAAAAGGCAGATTGAAGATGATTCTATTCATGTGGAACTGTCGCGATGTGTGCATAACAGTAAGTCATTACCAGATATAATGAGGTTGCGTAACCAAGGCAAAATGTAAGCAAGTGAGCCATACAAAAAGCAAACAAGGGTGTGTCTGGAATAAAACATTTCTGTTGGGTCCAACCTACTCGTTTACCATACAGACACTATCTCTATTTGTAAATTGAAACAGACAATTGACAGGAATAGCTAGTTATAAAAACCTAATATTTTTCTTAATATTTTATTGTTTTGTGGAAGAAAATTGTCGAGTTTCACGAATTCTTCAAGGATTTTACAGATACCTTTGAACCAAAAACACTGCCATTCAGCTCCATTAACATATTTATTATTTACAAATCGTAAACAATGGTGTGTTCATTACAGTTCTACTAACTGATGGCATTGCGATTTGGCAATATACTGGCTCTGACTTACTCATTCAGTAAAATCGAAAAAGATTTGTTTTTGTGTTGTCGGTTTCTTGCTCTTTCGTTCACAGAGGTTAGAGCCACTCACCTTGGCTGCTACACTGAGGGTGATACATCTGTAATGTCACTGAATGCAGGACAAACTTTTAATACGGTTGAGAAATGTGTACCGAGGTGTTATCTTCTTCGTTATAGATATGCAGCTCTAAGGGTGGGGAATTATTTTTATTTTCTGAATTTTTGTGGCTGTGCAAATTGTTTTAATATCTTATGATTGGAAATTGTTCACAATGGGAACCTCACATATCATATCATGTTCTGTATCAATTTCAGTATAGTAACACCTGTTTCTGTTCTGATGGATACTCACTGTACGGGAAGGCTCTGAATGAAACTTCCTGTCAGAATTGCAATGCGAACTCAGAACAGATGTGTGGTGGGGACATGTTTGTGTCGGTGTATGAAGTTGACGACACGTGGAGAAATGGAGGTACATTTTAGTACTGTGACAGCGGTACCGGTTGATTTCTCGTCATTGATAGATCAGTTTAATCCTCTTTAGATCCTCCACTCATACCAATTGCATGCTCTAGATAAATGAACTGATATTCTGCAACGTTAGAAATTGTATTTAGTATTCTCTACTGTAAACGATCAAGTTTTTTCAAAAGTCTTGCCTAATTAGATGAATTTGACAAAAAATTTTTTTAACAAAAGTGGGGTTCGAGTCCAGGATCTCCTGCTTATATTCCAACTGCTTTAACCATTACACCACAGAGTCAACTGTGCTTGTGGGGAACTTTAAAAGGCACCTATTTCATGCACCACTGCATCTGTCCAATTTGTCTAATTCATCCAATTAGATGAAAACCTATCCATTTTGAAAAAAACTAGAATGTCCACTCCATATGATATTACCAATATCCGCCATGAATCTCCCTTCACTAGGTTAGGAAGTCTACACTGCCTACACAGGTACAGACTCCAGCTGACACTTTTTATGTAATAGTCCTACATTTTCATTACATATACATCACAATGTCAGTTTTTAAACATTCCAAAACATGTAATATATGAATATTTAACACTGCAGTTAGGAGGGTTGTGAGGATTGTGAAAAATAGCAAAATCCACCCTAAACTGAACTTTTACTCTCAGACACAAAGACATAATCATCATAATTGTAGAATTCCTGACACCTAATAGTTACTGTCCTCATGTTTTCTTCAGTATAACATAAATAAAAAAAATTATCTTGCTTACTTACCTTTTAATGATGCTTCTTTGAGATGTAAGGTTTGGTAGGAAGCTCTTCATGTAATGCTCTCCACCAGATTGTAAGAGTTGTAGCAAAGAATGTGTGTTGTATAAGCCCTAATGGAATCAACATCAATATTTTACTACACCAATACACAGAGAATTCAATGGGAAGGTTTTGCAAAAAAAACCTATTGTAATGAGGAAATATTAGCCACCCGATATCTACTTTACCGCAATGCGTAGGATTCAAAATAAGAGCTTCAGAAAAAAATACTTATTGTTACGGGCAAATATGAGATGTAAACGCATCTCTGTGGACAAAACAATTCTCACTGGATAAATCTAATATGTCAAGTCCATTAAAATGGTTGGAGAAATATCAGAGACAGTTAGCAATAGCTTTGAAATGTTTTACTCCCTGAGTTTTCCTGATGTTGATTGATTTTAATTTCTTTATAGACTTCAAGGAAACAAAATTAAATTAGATTATCCCAAGATACAAAATAAAATAGATACATTTTTTATCCAAAAGGTTAAGTCTCATCATATTTATCTTTCACTCTCTCAGTAGTATTACCCATTTTATTACTGACCGCGTATGTAGCACGATGGTAAAGTACTGTTTTCACAGGTCTTTGTCTGTCCACGGGGGGGGGGGGGTATCCCAAGCAAGGGGGGTATCAGCCCGGATAAGAAGGCAGATTGAGCACTTGCTACGCCGCGGTCAGTATGCTCTTGCGTTAACGCAGGAGGACTTTCTTGTTTTATATTGATTCAATTTTAACTTCACTTCATATGTCAACTTTGCTTCATTGAATTCAATTCCTATTCGTGAACTCATCTTTGATGGGACCAATGAAGTTTTCTCTAAATGGAGTGGAACTTTCATTGAACAAGAAAGTCCTCCTGCGTGAACGCAAGAGGCATACCGCCCGCTGCGTAGCTGACCTTTCCCTGGAGAATCATGTCCCCCTCCTAAAAAAAAATTTCAAAAAAAAAAATTCCAAAAATAAATTTTAAAAAATTTTCTGGACGGGGAGGGGGTACTCAGGCTGAGTACCTTCCGGGACTGAGTACCCCCTGGGACTGAGTACCGCCCCAGGACCGAGTACCCCCCTGAGACCGAGTACCCCCCAGGACCAAGTACCCCCCCAGGAGCAAGTACCCCCTGGGACCCAGTACCCCCTTGGGATTGAGTGTTCCTCCCCAGGACTGAGTACCCCCGGACCAAGTAACCCCCCTCCAGGACCAAGTACCCCCCTGGGACTGAGTACTCCCCCTTGGACCAGACCTGAGTACCCCCCCCCGGAGCAG
>JBCAUG010467438.1:0-15560 GCA_038406175.1 Haplosyllis leylae
TTCTTTTTGACAATTTGACATATTTTTGACATTTTGACACAGACATATAACTTAAACCACCTCAGCCCGTCACAGGGTTATTTTTCTCTTACCAAAAATAGAAACCCTGCAAAATGGACATTTTATCCCAAATTTAAATCATTTACTATTTATTGCCACAATTTATCTTAAAGATTAATTCACTTTTTAAAGCACATTGACAATGATGAAGCTTCTTTTGGGTTAAATGTAGCCGAAAGGTTCCTTCAGGTTAGATGTAGCAAATAATCAAACATGGCTTTCCATCAATAAAATACCTGGTTTGAAGCGTTGATCCGGGACAGAAATGGGACTGAGAACTTTGTGGATCAGTGCAAATTGTCCATTCAGAATACGTAACTTGACAGTTACTTTATATTCCGGAAGGGCATACTTGTAGGGTGATTGTGTGGTGATTTCAACATTATTAATAATCGAAACAAGAACCTAAAGTGTCAGTTTGTTGTTGTTAACATTAAAACACACACAGCTGTTCGATGGTTGATTCTGGCAGCTTTCTCCCTTCAAAATACGATCTAAACATACTGAGCAATCTTTGGAAGCAGTTGCCTTGTCAGACTAACATCTTTGTTTTCAAAATAAATGAGTTAATTGATTTGTAGAAGCTCATGGTGGAAACATAATTATTTTGCTATTTCTCTGGTATACCTGCTCAAAAACTGGAAAGTGAAGGAAAATAGTACCTCACTTGAAAAAGAAAAGAACTTAAGACGACAGCTGAAGCTAAAGTGTTTCTTCGTTCGTTCTCGTTCTTTAAAATTTCTATACTGACTTGACTGGATAAAATAAATTATAATGCATATTGTCATCAATGGTAAAAGGAACATTTAGCATCATGAAGTTTCAGAAAGATTCACATTTTCTGTTTTTGAGTATTTGAATGTTTGGCCTCCAGGCCTCACTGGGACAGTGATAAAGATATTGAATGAAATCAAATTTAATGCAATTCAAAAGGTGTTTTGATTATTTTCCCCAGAGATTTTATATACAGCTGACATTCCGAATACACTGCTTTTGACCAATTTACCGCCATAATGCATTTCAATAGACCACCATTCAATCGGGTTAAAGGGAATAACAATACAGCTGGTGGTCAATGAAGCCTAACTCAGTCGTGTTTTTCCTATCTTGGTTTTGAAATTAGGTGAATTCATCTAATTAGTTGAATCAGACAAGTGCTTCATGGATAATGGAATCCATTATCTATGGATAATAATTTGTCCACACATAATGTATTTAGGTATCTATGGATAATGCAAATTCATTTTGCACTATCCATGTATAATGCTACATTATCCATGCATAGTGAACTACTCCATGGATAATGCAAATGAAGAGTTCACCTATCCATGGATAATCAATTCCAGTATCCATGTGCAATTAGATCAATTAGTCTAATTCATCTAATTCAGCAAGATCCAAAACCAAAATAGGAAAAACACGAGTGTTTCGGTGAGGTTTATACGTCACTACACGTCAGAAGTGTGAAGTGCAACCTTAAGATTCATGGTGTCCAGACAAGAGACTATTGAGAAACATAAGACGACTTGGGTGTCAAGTGTCCTTGAAGGTTTCCAAGGAGTGGAACGAATTACATGATTTCCCTTCACGTTTACATAGAGTAGTTCGCGGCTTGATGTCTGCTGGTTGAAAAGGTACCTTGACACCATTCTAGGATGGAAAATCTCGAACGTACAAAGGAAAGGAAAGGCACTGTCATTTGAATATTTCAAGGAAATGTCCTTTAGGTCGTAAGCTTGCGCCCAGACCAACCTAAATCTAGAGATAGAGAGTACAAAAATGACAAATGTAGTTGAATTTTTTCTTGCAATTTGACCTTGAAATGACCATGGCCTAATGTTAATAGAATATGAACATTGATGTGCCAAAAACATTGGAGCTATGCCATTTATTATTAAAATGACCTTAACCCAGCATACTTGGTCTTAATGTGAACCTTGCGTGCAAAGCTGTAAGAACACATGCAGCATTTCCTCGGCCTACCGTCCTTCGTGAAGTGCGGGAAGGGGGGATGACGGTAAATCATCAGTCCCAACTTGTCCACGAGAAACGTTCAACACTCACTTTCTGAACTGTGCTGTCCTTTGCAGAGTCTCTTTATCGGAGACTAATGATACGCAAAAAATATCTTACCGGGGACAAGAACACAAACTACGCACTAAGGAACCATCCACGTCAATTCATATTGTGGACAGACCAACTCCGAGTAAATAGTGGATTGTTTGCCGAGTCCATAACCAAATAAAGAGTTCTTCGTGTGCACACAGCAAAACGTTACATAAACCTGATATTTGTCCCCAAAAAGAAAAGGGCGACTGAGAGTACAGCAGCGGGAGAGTAAATCAACACTACTCGACAGCGGTTCTCAATTAAAACTAAAGAGTTACCTCCAAGACAGACATCGGCTGCAGTTATCTGTCAATTGCTGATTCTGATACTCCATGATTATAATTTGTTCTAAAAGAGCATTGATAATGATGCTGTAATGATATTAGAAGAAAGGTACGAAGTTTCACATGCTAAATTCATTAGTAAAATTGAGTGTTGAAGAAGCCCTGGTTTGTGTTTTCTATTTTGTGTTTGTTTCAAGGCATTCTGAGTTGAGTCAGTAAATATATAAAAATAAATAAATAAAAAACCAGTAAATAAACAAATGACACACCGGAATGATTGATTTCTATATTTTAGAGTTGGAAACGTCCGTTGAGGGAACCATGGTAATTTGTGACTTTCTTTTCATCTTAATCTTAATAAAAATAAGATTCTAGGCTCTAACAAAAATAGGTTATCAGAAAAAGCGATGAATCTCTCGGTTAACAATTTCAAAAGGAATGCCCAGTTTTGCTTTCTCTTTTACTGTCACGGAGCTGCAAAACCTCCAGGAATCCTTTCTTTTTGAAACAGCGTGAGTGGGAAAAGTTCAGATAAAACTTTTACAACGTCTGTGTGAAACTTTTATAATTGGTTATGAATTAAATAGACAAAGAAAACATATGATAAAATGCAAAAAAGTTCATGTGTATATAGGCCATTAGATAATTAAAGTTTTTGAAACTGAGTGGCACCTAACTTTACACATGTTACCTTACTTACAACTTCTTTATTCATGTCTTTTCAAAGGACTATTTTCTTCATGCAGTCAAGTTGTTCAGTTAGGGCTGTTACATGGCAAAGTTCAGCTTGAATTAGTTCCCAACTTTTCGACTGATATTAGTTCAGATTTATTGCTGACCACGTACGCAGTACAAGGGAAGGCAATGTTTTACAGGCGTCTATCATTCTGCTTAGGGTGGATGAATAATCAGGACCCACCCTTCCCCTCCCTAGATCAAGTAGGTAGGGACCCCCTCCCCCAATTCAGGTCAGGTAGGTGGCGGACCCCTTGTCTCCTTGGGAAGGACCGGACAGAAAGCACCAGAGAAAGGATTGGTTAGGAAGGAACTCCCATCCAGCAGGTGGAATAGAAATGGAGTCCTTGGTCGGTATTGCTTTGTAATGTTAAAGGCACCAAAATTGTTTGACGTTACCGTCATAGTGTGAATGAACCTAAACGGGAGGCTGCCTTGTTTTAGATTGTTTTTAAGAGAATTAGTTTGTGATGCAGATTGATATTGACAACAACGAATGTTGATCGACTTCTCTGAAACCACAAAGTTAATTATTCATCAGTGTCTGTGAAAATTATAAAATGAGGGAAGCATTTCCATTTGAATACTAACTTTGCGCCCGATTACTTTTTAAACAGAGTGCCTCTTTTGGGCAAAATATCTGCAACAAAAGATGACTTATGGCCATGCAAGTCTCTGCAAATTAATCTGAGCAGCACTTTTGTTGATGTCAGAATTTGTCAAAGGCCAGAATTTTCCACAGATTGATTTACGGTTCAGATTAAGACCGAAAGTCACGAAACGAAACTCGTACACTTGAGACTTGAGACATCAAACGGTACAATAGCCGTACTAATCACGGATGACCTGAAATTCCAGAGACATTAGTTAAACAAAAAGCTTTGTGATGTCTATTGTTCACTTAAGACAATCGAATCGGGGCAGAAATACACTTGTAGTTCATAGATTTCTAAACGCCTGAAGGAAAAGTGAAAATACTGGTCTGATGAAAGTCTATTAACTCTGGACTCGGTAAGATAGAACAACCAAAAAAAAAATACAAACTGTTGCTTGTAAAAAGCAGGTGAGTGTGAAGCTGTCTGAAAAATGACTCGCTAAAACTTTTCGCAGTCTTAGAAACTATGTCATTAAAGTGTAACTGTTGGTTACACACTTTTTGTCACAAGCTGTTGAAGTTTCTGTCTTGGCATGTTTCTCCTTTTGCACTAAAGAAACCTCCGTCTCCTGTTCTATTTCTATCCAATTGAGAGCTTTAGAAATAAGAACTAATTGTAGCCTATAAGTCGAATAGTACAATACGATTCTGTCGGACTTGCGTGAGACTATTAAGCTGCTGAAACAAGTGTTGCATGTAAGTGAATCACTAAGTCCTTACGTTTCTTTGGTTCATTCAGTTGATGCCAAAGGCGCCTTTTCAATTGCAGTTTGTAATTCTCCTTGCCATCTTCTAATTGTTGTAATCACCTTCTGTAAACTGGTTCATTTGTCACGTGTTTTCCGTTCAAGACTTAAAACTTTGCCTCTGATTGAATCCAACATCTGCAGATACAGATGATGCTTGTGCTTTAAGAAAGTATTTGAATTCTTGTCATTTTTGGACAAGTCGGTTAAATTGTAATTGTTGATGTCTCTGAACTTACTGACTGTCATTTTGCTAGACCTGGTTGTTTGAATGAGTGCATTGAACTTTTCCAGGGTTTTATTAACTATCCAAGTCTATCAGCCTACGGCACATCACATGAATACGACGTCGTCAGTAGTTGCTGCTTTTTGCTGACTCTTTCACCATAACAGTAAGAATGTTTCTTGTATTTTAAGATGGCAAATGATCTGTGTCTCATATTTGAGTTGAATTCATAAATATATTAACTTTACTGTGACGTTTGATAAAAAAAAAGCGCAGCAAATATTGATGTTCGAGAATGAAATACATTGCTGTGGTTCATTTGAAATTCCAATGTCTTTATGTTTTCTACACTTATAATTTAAATATTCACATCATAACTGCCGCCGATGCCTTCCTATCACATGTCTGACATAGGTAGGATTCAAATCAAGGTTCTAACTATTGCCAGTTTTCATTCTTCAATTTCTAGAGTATTTAAAAATGTAAACTGAGCAATCGGTGGCTAATTGATATTTTCATCCAAATGAAGATGTAGATACCAATTATGTTCAAGAAGAATCTCAAAGATTAAAGATAACAAGATAGGAAGAACTTACAAATAGCAATATTTTGAATAAACTTGTTTCTTCTATTGTATCATATGAATCTACATCTTCAATCGGGTGGAAATATGAATTCTCCACCAACTGCACATTTTAGAATTTCAAATGTGGTCCTTAGAAACTAGAAATCAAGGAAAGAAAAAATGGAAATGTAGTCAGAACAACCTTGATTTAAATCCAACCTGTGTCTGAACGAAAATATCACCTCGTGTTTTCGTTTGTTTTCTGTCTTGTTACAGAGACTAAAAACTTACATCGCTGTCTTGTTTTGTAGATCTAATGGGTCCGATAAATTGGTCTGATAAATTATATCTGTCACATTCTGTGACATGAGTGCGAATCCCATCAGCTCTTGAAAAAGTAAATAGGTGAAGAGTAGATCGGCTGCCATACTGGCCTCGACGATGTCAGTAAGTGTCACCTGAATCTTAGAAATCCATTTGTGCACAGATTACTTACAAGTAAGGAGAGCCACCCTGGCTTGCAACCCAGGCCATACGCCACCAGAAGTCCAAAACGGGGGTCCAACAATAAGGACTGGTGTCCTCCAAGAAAAGAAATCTACAACTAAGTTCTGAATCTGCAGCAAGTATCACAAAACTCATTTAGTATGAAAGATTTAGTGTCCCACATCAATTATACTGTGTTGTAAAATAATTTCAGTAGTGCTATGCCATTTGTTGTTACATAACATACCATTACAAGCAGACTGAAGGGAGATATCTTTCTGCTGCATGCATGTAAGCTTTACTTGTCATTAAATAACACAAGTAATCGTAAAAGGACTGTCATTACATTGCTGTCCACTAACGCCTTGACGTCAGATACTAAATTATATTAGTTATATCAGAAGCCATCTTTTCAAACTCCTGTGGATAACCAACCACAGACACATCTGTTATGCACTTGTAGCCACATCTGAATTACAGTAGGATGGGACCTTGTGTTAGCTGTCGCCACTACATTTTTTTACGTGAATCGTACATTCAATTCCATTTTTCTAGTCATAAATTCATGATGAGGGATAAGTTTACTCCAACCATAGCAGATACCCACCCACATTTTTGTTGCCTCTGCCATCCTTCCCTGCGTTGCCACCCCTTTTCTTCAGCTCTTAAGTGCGGACAAGTGAGTGTGCCCGTTTTGATTACCACCTCTAACAAAGACACACAATTTTAAATACAATGTCCACGGAATAATGATGAATAATTGCCCAAATTGAATTAATTCTGACGTCCTGATCCACCGTATGAACAGGATTTGAATCCTTCAATCGATGACTCTTCGAGTGACCGAAACGGTCAATTGGGGCCAAATGTAGAATATATCCACAGTTCGTTAAAGATTAATCCAGCTAACTGGTACCTAGCACCTTGTACGTTTTTAATGTTACTCATTCCAAAGAACATGAATTGCCCAGTAAACTCACAATGCTTTAAAGTCAGTTCAATGAACACCATTATTTGGTGTGAACCCTTGACTTTGCAGTGTAATTCGCATAAGGAATCCAGATGATAGAAACTTCATACCACGAATAAAATCTGAAAGTTGTTGGGATTTAATTGTGCGCGAATTGCTGCTTTTGAAGTTCATAGTGAAAACAAACCGTGATGTCTGGTAAATATTTATGTTAAATTGTTCCTACCTTATTCTCTCATTTTTCACAACATCGACTTTTTGCATCTTAAAGGTAAAGATAAAGCGTGAAAGATTTTCCTTTCTGAGTTTTATGGTTGTTGTTATGCCAGACTTTCGATCCGTCATATATTCTAGTGAATTTTATTGTTTCTGAAGACCATATCCCTGTACTCAACTTAATTACCATGAAAACTGATTTTCCAGGAATGTGTCTGAATGGAATGTTATAAGACGTCCGCATTCCCAAATAAATGACATTTGAGATATTTCCTGGGCGTAAACAAGAATCTGCAGGCTCTTGGAAAAGGGTTAAAGGAGAAAGAACTGATAATAGTTTCTGAAAGGGAAGTCAGGTACATTTCCCTGCCAATGTTGCTCACAGGGTGGTAACTAGTATTGCTGACGTTGCTGGGGAAGTGGGGCGTAGGTCAGGTGGCTTATGGTTCACCCTCTTCCCATTGTGAACAGAATCACACACACGAGTGAAAACAGTACCTTTCCTCGTACTTTGTACGTGGTCGGTAATGATTACATCGGTGCCCCAGGCTGCCATGTAGCAAAACTTTGAATCAAAATGTGAACGTTTCAAGGATAGTTTTTCTTTTTGTATTTTGAAATAAAATGCCAAATTGGTTCCGATGGTTTCATTGTCTAGAATAATTTGGAATACAAATGTTCGTGTCTCTAAATTTGTTGCCAATGTTGCATCATCCGTGAAATATCTTACGTACAGCGTTCCATGTAAAAGTCAACTGTGTGCAATTTATTTTGGTTTGCGTCATATTTTGCACAAATTTATGCCTTAGATGGAATATAAAGCATCTGTATCATTCTTAATGGTGATGTTCCATTAAGCTGTATCACCACGGTAAATTAGGACGAAACATTATGGACACATTAAACTAATATGGAGATTCTGATGAACGAGAGTCAGTGTTCTGGGGACCTCTTGTCGACTCCGTAACATCTCCAGCTATTATCTTGACTTATCTCGTTGCAGACAAAACAATAATATTCATTGATACAAAATACAAAAAATGCAAATCTAAGCATTACAACGATGTCCCATGGGAACCAGTGCTTATGTAAACTAGTGTTATTCCATTCTGGAAATTGAATGTGTATCCATTGAATCAACATTCTATGGCAAACATGAGGCCTACACTGAATAAACACTGCTCGGTGATTGGATAGAGGTAAGTCAATAGGCAAACTACTATAGATGTAGGAGAGATAGGGACGTTTGGTATGTTGTGAATGATACCCCTTCATACACCTTCCCCTATATCATCAATTTGTCACTTACTCACTGTCTTGCCTTGATAAAATGATCTCTCTAATCGAGACATTATGAGCAACAATAGACTTTTGCACAAATTTGTGGAATTTAAAATAATAGCTCCATGGTACGATGAAGACACAAAAGCTGAAACAGTCGGATGTTTCCTTATCTCCTGGCAGATGGTCTACTGCTCTTTTTTCGGAAAATAACGTCAATTGCAAACATTTTATACTTGTTTGAAACTGTGACCAAATAAAATCCAATTCAATCTTCAACCTTGTCAATAAAGGGCAATAAAGGACAATATTTCTCTTTGACCACCATTTTGCGGGGACGCTAACTTCTAAGGAACGACTAGGTCGACACTTTATCGGTAACATTTTAGCACAGAACCGCCCTGTTAATCGCTAAGTATGAATGAGAGCGTTTATTCCATAAATAGTCTGGTACCGTTGAGTTTTCATTTGCATACTTGACATTATGCGAATCCCCTCGGGATAAAACTAAATATTATAAAGGACGACTTGCCAAAAGTGCTTGACATTTTGTGACTACATTGTCGTGACAAGAATTAGCAAGAGGACTTTTTCTTATCACCTTGAATTTTTTGTCTTCAAATGTGTTTAGTCTGCTTAAATATACCAGGTATTACTGCTGAAGCGATACGTGAAAGAATAAAATGACTAGACAAGAGTAATGTACCAAAATATATTTCAAAGACCGCAGTTTGACACGTCCGTAGAGTCACGCAGAGTGAATGTCAATGACACTTTTCAGAAGATGAGATTGCTCAAAATGCCTAAAATGTAAAGAGGGGATAAAGTGGGATACTGAGGTCATTCAACTTATTGAGTGAAGGATTTCACTGAATACATTCAATTTGCCAGGTTTTATTCGACAGTACGAAAAATATATTATTGGTTGCTTGGCAACGAGTGACTTTATTGCTATAATTTGCTACGTTGGCCAAGTTTTGAAGCTTCTTTTGGGTAACATCTCAGCTTTCTCGGCGCCTCGGAAATAGTAATAAAGGCTCCTTAGAAGTGGAAGTGGGAACAAAGACGTCTTGCCACCCACATAATAGGAACAAAGAGGGTTTACACTTTGAAATAGAAGAAAAGAAATGTGCTCAGCTGATCCATTGCCTTATTCTGTAAAGTTTTCTTTCAAATCACATGTAACTGAATGTAAATGCACTGAATAGGATATATGAATTTATCAAATTTCACAAATGACATTGTATTTTGTAAGGTCACTTTCCCATTAGCTAAGAGAATTGGTACTGTGCAACCAGTTTTGTGACCGGTAGAATCTACTCTAATTCCTTTTGCACGAGTTAGGATTGAGATAAAAACAGTAGACAAAAACCTGCTTAGCCCTTATTTGTAATTTTGCTTTGATGTGGTCAAAATTCAAAAGACAGATGAGGTCCAAGGCTCGCGTCATCCGGATGTGCTAAGGTGCAAACTACTTGTTGAAGCAGCTTTTTCTTTGGTTTTTCTGTAGTTTTGTAGCCAAATTGAAGGTCCTCAGATGTTTCCACCGATCCATTAACTTTGAAGGTTTATTCTGCGTCCTCATTAGAATTAGAAACTTTCGTGCTGAAATTAGCCCTATTTGCGGTGTCACATGGGTCACTACTTTTTATCAGGTAACTTCAACCAAGGACTTCTTCATAGAAATGGAGCTATTTGTGTGAACAATGAGACAGGAAATGTAACATCCGCAGGTGAATGCAGGATTTTCTTCGCTTCGTAATTTCTATTGTTACCGCCCGCATACGTAGTACGACGGGAAGGTAATGTTTTCACAGGCGTGAGTCTGTCTGTCCACGGGGGGGGGGGTACACTGACTAGTACCGGGGGGTACCCCAGGCCTGGCCCGGTACAAGTCAGGGATAGGTCAGCTACGCGGCGGGCGGTATGCAGGAGGACTTTTCTTGTATTTATGATGGAATAACATCTCACAATGGCTTCTATTGTTTTGTTATCACGAAGCTTTTATATTTTCCAAAAGTGTAGTCATATCAAACCGAGATGTTGTCCTGTTTTTATTTTGCTGAAAAGTAAATCATGATAATAAACCAGTAAGAAAAAAGGAACCATATTATATATTTTATTTCATGAGTTTTTACAACGTCCACAGCATCTTATCCATGGAAGAAAAGAAAAAAGGAAATGTCTGTCCATACAATAAACTGCACTTGCCTTCATCAAAGTCAGATAAAATGTTGAAAATGAGCAGGTGTCACATATCTTTGGGTTTAGGGCAAAAACCAGGAAAGCAGCATGGATGTTCTCTTTAGGAATACTTATTCTAATGTTTCATAATTTTTTCACACAAATGATGTTCGTATAATGAGTTTTTCTTTGTACAATACCGTTTATTTTGAAATATAATTCAAAATTGTATCAGCTGTGGAGCTCAAGGCACAATCTGTTTCAATAAAGCATATTTTTTGGCACAAGATTGGACATCTGATATTCCTGAGAGATGAACATTAAAGGATCCAGAAATTAACCTTATAATTTGATTTATAGGACTTCAGTAGTGGAAGCTGGACAAAGACCTTGAGATTATTATTGCCTGGTTAACTTGAGGTCAGGTCAGGAGACCAGTGCGAAATGACACAGAAGTCATTGAATCTTTTTGCTCCTTTGTTTTAGTTTCATCTTTATTGCATATCTATCGCCACAGAAACCATGGTTATTGTAATGTACAGAGTAAATATGTGTGATTTGACCATTTCCATGACAACTTAAGTAGAAATTGTCAAATTTTATTTACCGTGCTGTGAGCTTAGAGCAGATTGCCCTGCTTTACGTTTTATGGTCGACTAAGTTGTCTGTGTAACTTATGTACAGTGTTGGTGCGGGGGAAGCTGTACAGTCGGTAACAGCTTCCCTTCTACCGTTTATCTGCGCCCGCAGCGCCCATAAACTCAATGGAGCATTCTGAAAATAACAGCGCGCACTTCGTTCTGGAAAAAAATACTTGCCTTCAGTTACTTTTTGATATCTAAATATTTCCACAACTTTAAATGGATAGAATTGTTGTCTATTTCCTGGAGATGAAGTTTGACTGGGATTAAATGGTTGAAAAGTGGTCACGAGAAAAGGCTATAATGTGATACAAGGCCAGATAATAACTCGGCTACCTCTTTAAATGTACAACCAATCACTTTATGTTTTATTATTTTAAATTGCAAGGTAAGTTAGATTTTGGAATGTTCCTTTTATGGTTGCGATGAGTCAGTGTAATCGAAAATTTTGTTCTATATCCAATTGTCAACAAAAGTAGCAGAAACTTCTACATTCAGATATACCTCATCAAAATTAGAGAAAGAACTCATTAATTTCCCGTCTTGAATCCAATTTATTTTCATATACGAAATGTCTGTTGTCAACGAGGGGAATTACGTTTATTTAGTAGGTTTACTTTCATAGCAAAACTGGTAAATCCATCACCTAAAGTCCCGATGTTTCCACATTGATGGACGTTTTCAATTGTTTGCGGTGCATTCACTAATGTAATTGTGTTAATAATACATACGATACATATTGCAATGTTATTTTTCGAAGAATAAGAATGATAGAATAGATTGTAATAAAAAAGTGAGTAATTGTTCAATGAACCAATGGTTACGAAGTACAAGTGAACTTAAATTGAACAAGACGGTCCTCCTGCATGACTGCAAGAGGCGTACCACCCACAGCGTATTCAGTTCAGGGGTTTGGGGGTACCCCTGTCCTGAGGGGATACCCTATCCTAGGAGAGGGTTACCCGTATCCTGACTAGGGGGGAACCCCTATCCTGGTCTGGGACCAGAGACCATGGGATACCCTTGCAGAAAGGACCTGGGACCAGATACCATAGGGTTCCCTTGTAGAAAGGACCAGGACCAGAGACCATGGGGTATCCCTGCATAAAGGACCTGGACCAGAGACCATGGGGTACCCCAAGAAAGGACCTAGGACCAGAAACCATGGGATACCCCCTTCTTGTTGACAGACACATACTTGCCAAAAGATAACGTCCCGTCGTACTTCGTATACGGGCTGTAACAATATCCAAAATGGCAGTAAATTTATATCTGCTTGAACACTTTTTTCTGATAGTTATCGTGCACCATGAAAACATTAGGAGATTTCTTTTCAATTAGAACACCAAAAACAGGCCAATTGAATCGATTGTTTCACACCTTCACAAATTTGGTGACCGTGGCAGGACACTGATTGGTTGGCGTCTAATTCCGACTTTTCCCCTAATGGCAACGTTTTACCGATTGATGTTACTTCAGAACAGCTAAGCCGCTAACTATATAACGTTTGTTGGCTTTTGACAATTAAGACATTGCACAATGGTATCCAAATACAATATTTTCAAGATGATCACAATGAATCCATCGTTCAACGTTTTGTTAGGATTAATAAGATCCCAATATGTAACGTGTCTCGTTCTGTCAAAATTATCTGTTTGGTTAATTTAAGTTGCGCTTACTGAGGAGTTACACACCTGAAAATCAAATTATTACCTTGTTACTTTTTCGTGAAGAATGGAATTAAATTACCATTTGGCCGTTCATGACCTCTCCATGTTCATATTCATGTCCTGGGAAACGAACAATATGTATGCGTATTTCTACAACAATTTAGCATGGAAGCCTCTCGAGAATTGCATTGCATGATACGGTAAAACGTTTATGTTCTTAGGGAGTTAACGTTCCATCTGCGATATTCCGCATTCAAATGTCATCTGATTCGTCTTATGTTGAATGAAATAAGCATCTATTGCGTTTAATTTTCAAGAATGGCATATGAGATCAGGTTTTATTATGGCACCAACGGGCGGTACTAATATAATAGAGTGTGCTAGTTATCAGTGCATATGCTTCCGCAACTATACCTTTTAAAATTTTGTTAAAAGGATGAAATAACTTTAACATTTAAAAATATATCATTGATTTTCCAGCTGAAATTGAGTTAGCCTATCATTCTTTGTCTCCACTTTGCAGACAATCTTTATAATTGTATTGTACTAACAGCTGTACCCCAGATCCAACAAGCAACTAACAATTGAGATTCAGATAGAGGTAATAATTATTGCAGTAATTATTGCAATAAACTATTTGTGAAAGAGCTGCCTCTGTTATTTATGTGCTGTTTACAGAAGTTATAATTGTAACTTTTAAGTACCAATTGGTCTGGCATCTGAATAATTCATAATGCTACAGTGTTATGTTTATTATAGATCTAATACTTATCCATACTGTGAACATTTAGTAAATTTGAAAAATTATTAAATAATATTTTGCCTTTCAGCTATTAAATGTGTATCTCAAGAAGATGGAAAATTAAGAATAATGACGCTTGTGGAAGTTCAAGTATTCATAATTTATTCTCATCTACTTGAGTCACATCCAAGATTACAGTGACCAAACTGGGGCATCTGCACACTGCCTTATTGGTATCATACCTTTATTGAGATGCTTGAGGGCAACAAATATGATCTAGTGCATTACAAACTGTAAGCAAGATTATTTTACATTGTTGCGTGGTTTGGGTGAATTTCCATTTGTATTATAGGAGCATAAAGTACTTGACCTCACTAATATTCACAGAGAAGGATACTCTCAGTGATAATTAAGATAATTGACAAGGAATTGTACTGAAATGTATAGGATCAAGTAATCGTCAATGATACCGAATTTGAATTGATGTGGATGTTGGTCTGGGAAAGTGGGTATCTATTTTTGACCTTGGTAGTTCATTCTTATAATTAGAGAGACACTATCCATGGATCTCTTGTGGTCGGGGGAGGACATGCCCAAGAGAAGGTTGAACAGGCTTTTAGAAACAACATTTTTTCTATACAGAAATAGTTAAACTGCTTCGGCAAATTTCTACTTAAGATCAAGATGAATTTGATTAATTCTGAAAAAATGAAAGGGCTGTGCTAGGGAAAAAATTACCTGACTGAGAATTTACAGATGGATAATAACGGATGGATAATATCCAAAGACAAACAACATATGTTGTCGATATCAAACGTCAGTAGTTGAATCTGAGTAATGTTGATACAGTTGTACAAGGGCAATAAAAGGTTGAGCAAACAGCTGATTGTTTAAGTAGTCTGTAAAGAGCTATTGAAACTTTGTTTACTATCTTTTAATGTCTTTTTTGTACAATTATTTTTTCATGCAAGATAATATACCCCGCTACTGAAAAACACCGAAACATCTGTGCCGTTTCCAAACATTAATTAATAAAGAAGAATCCAAGCTTCCCACATATTTGTACAATGAAAGTAGTTTTGCTAATTGTCCAAATTGATAACCGTTTGCGTTTCTGAACACCGATATCGAAAGTGAAAAAGGGCAAACAATAAGAGGAAATTAACCCGTCTGGCAAAATTGGGCAAGTGACTTTGATGAGAAAAATACCATCAAATGCGGTATCGGTTTTTGGGTAGAAATTCTCAGCACTCAAATATGTCTACTTCCAATCGGTAACCTTCAAATGTTACTACCAAACATTTCAGGTCTCTTCGTTGTAGGGTTTCTTTGTCTAATTAGATTCATTAGAATAAATGAGTGGTGCATGACACTGCTGACTGTTCAAGTTACCAAATGACTACAGCAAATTCCAAAGTCCCTGGGTACAAAATTAACAATAATCTCATCTAATAAAACAAATGAGAAGGATTAAATTTAGTGAAATGTCAAAGGATCACAACAGAATTTGAAGTTCCAAATAGATCTGAAGACTCTAACGTAAATGACATATCTGTGTCCTGATGAAGTACAAATTAACCTTGGTAGTAAAATTATTCATTTGTGGAGTCCATACGTTTCCATTACAATTAATTATTGTTCTCTTTCTCTATTTTCAGTGTGACTGAAGGTAAACAGAAGATAAAGGGACTGGCGCAATGGAGGGCTTATTAACCACCTCCTCCGCTTTGAGACACACATCTCCAACAGGGTCTGGAGCTGTCAACTTCGCCAGCTACATAGGGAATCTATCGGCAACCAAATATGATGTTCTCCCGATCCCTGGGAATCTATCTACTTTTTTAGTACCCACGACAGACACTACTGATAACAGCACCGAAGTACCAGATTACGCCTGTTATTCAATTATGCAGCATGAAGACAATTTTCATATCATGCTATCTCACAGGATCTTTCTCTATGCGTCTTTTGTGCTTGTGATAGTCGGCCT
>JBCAUG010467549.1:0-15560 GCA_038406175.1 Haplosyllis leylae
GTAAAGCTGCTGACCTCTGCAGCTGAAACCTTGAACTATCAACAACTACACACAAGATATCAGTACATGTAAGCTTTGTTTGGCTAATATAACATTACATTGCGAACGCTAATGCTGTCGATAAAAGTGCATTGTGAACAGACCCTAAGCTCATTCACATGACTAATTTAATCCCGTCATCAAAAAAGACCCAACGAAAAACTACCATTAGATATTATCGTCTTATCAGGAACGTTCTAATTTAGATCTGTTTGCCTCGAAAATGGAAATACATAGACAGGGATTAAATTTACCTGTTTATATTGGCAGGTGACACTGTCTGTTTTCTCAATCTTTGTCTGTACAGTTTTGAAGATATTAGGACCGATTTGGTTGTCGTCCACATTGATACAGAGACCCAGACTGACGTCATTGCTTCCAATGTGTCTTGGAGTCTTGAACATTATGCTGCAACGAAAAAAGAGAGTCTGGAACATTAATCTTCAATTCCCAACAATGGCAGAACAAAATAATCTTACCTGTTTATGAAACACAACGTCTATGTTATTTGCAGTATTCGTCTCTTCAAAAAACAGTGTTGACTATTTTGGATAAGAAGCTTCAACTAAGAAGTCGTCAGCATATTTGTTGCCAGTTCAATTAAGATGATCAAATTCAATCGAAATTGTTGTCACCCAAAAATAGCAACTAATCCTTTGCCTTTGTGACTTTAGACTGTAAGATACGATTTAAATCAGCACTTCAGCACAGTATTTTATAACAAATGTCTTCCTTAGCAACCTATGTGGTTCTTTTCGGAAACTAATAAAGAATATCGATAAGTAGGCCTACTTTAACCTGCAGTCGTTGGTGGCAATTTGTTTACACGATAATGTTGCCATGACATAATTTACGTGCGTGCCAGCAATTGGGTCAACGACACATTTTTTTGCTATTTGTTAAATCGATAATTGTTTCATTATTTACAGCGCTATCCAACTTTCCGTAATAACCAAACATGATCAACATCTACATGTTTATACCAAATTACCATTGAATTGCAACTTATCAGTGAATCCTTTTACAGTGATTTTATTTGCCTATGTCTTGCAACGATTGATTTCACGATAAGAATTATCATTCCTTACACAATGAAAGGCTTTAAGTGCGTATCTTTTTATGGTCACATAGACGTATATTACTTTTTGAATATATTGTATAAATCGTTATGTTCGACTTTTTCCTTGAAACTTAGTGAATACAATCTTTAATTTTTTTTTCGTTTGAGTTCAGTGTTAGAAAAAGAACGGAAAATAATGTTTTACAATGACATTTACACATCACATTATAATTCAGTAGAAAATATAAAATAGCAACAATGTTTTTATTTAAAACAAATTAGATATTCTCAGTTGACTTTTGGTTGTCAGTCTGAATCTTTGAGAGCTTCCTAAAGCAATGGTCCTTTCATTCTGGAAAAATGATCCAAGTCTATAAAGTGAGTGGTGCATGAAACAAAGGTTAGTTCAGAGATCTCACACAAATGTCTGGATAGCACAGCTGGATAAGCATCAGAGTAGATCCCAGGAGGTATTGGGTTCAATCCCCACTGGGGACAATTTTTTCTTTTGTTCTACTCCCATGTAAGCCTTTGTTGACAACGCTGCTGACCTCAATCAGATGAGGGGCATTGCAATTGAGTTTTTCACGATACACATTTCTGTCAGATTATCTGACAGATCTGTACACAGGGAAGAGCAAAAATAATTTTTTTCAAAAATTGCCCCCAGTTGGGATTGAACCCATGACCTCTGTATCATCATGCCAATGCTCTACCAACTTCCAGATAATAATAAATATCAGGCAGTGAAAGTTTCACGAGGTGGCTCATTCACCCCATTTGCTCCCTTTGCTGCCTTTGCCCCCTTTGCTCCCCTTCACCCCCTTCACTCCCTTTGCTCCCTACCACCACTAATCGAACTTTTTGTGGCCATAGATGGTGGGGATCCTAAAACCTAGTACACAATCTGTTTCACTCTTTTTGCTCCCCTTTGCCCCCTTCGCTCCCCACCACCACTAATCGAACTTTTTGTGGTTGCAGGTGGTGGGGACCCTAAAACCTAGTATACAATACGCTTTGCTCCCTTCGCTCCCCTTGCTCCCCACCACCATTATATGTTGTAACTGAACTTTTTGTGGCCACAGGTAGTGGGAAGCAAAGGGGTGAAGGAGAGTGAAGGGGGGGCAAAGGGGAGTGAAGCATATTGTATACTAAATGTTGTAAATGAACTTTTTGTGGTCGCAGGTGGTGGGGAGTGAAGGGGCAAAGGGGAGTGAAGGGGGTGAAGGGGAGCAAAGGGGGACAAAGAGGAGCAAAAGGGGCAAAGGGGAGCGAAGGGAGCAAAGGGGGGTGAAGGGGAGAAAAGGGAGCGAAGGGGAGCGAAGCGCATTCTATACTAAATTTTAGGGTCCCCACCACCTGCAAATAGAACCATCATCCCATGTATAGTCACTGAGCTGCAAAAGGCCTTCGTAGGTCCCCGACACGGGCCCAAAATTTTGGGGCAAAAACCGTCAATCAACCACTAAGGTGACTCTAACGAGCCACCAATTAAAACTGTGTATTGTGTCCCAGTTTGTAAAGTGGGTAATGCTGGCTAATGGACTTGGAGTCTCTTACATCAACACAGGAAGTATCCTTTGCAGTGGAAGAAAGTAGTGGCATGTCTCCATCAGTATGTGTCACTTCACAAAATGGCACACAATACAAGGTTCAGATTCTAGATGTAGAGAAGTTTAAGCTGGTGTTCTGAGGGAGGGGGAGCACACTTTTCCACTAAACACCTCTGCCGCCCACTTCCTAGTTAAAATGATATATATACCTATACAGCTATTGTGTTGTATATTCATTAGTAGATCCAGCCAGCAACTTGGGACATTAAGAAATGTAGAATATTTTCAGCTGTCTTTACCTTAGTTTTTTGTAACCTGTTTTACATGGCCTAAATGGGAGAAGGCCCGTTGACCAGCCTCAGATTCACTACTGATATTCCAAGGTAGTCAACAGAATAATTGTTCCACTGGATATCTACAGATGGGTCTGAGTTCGTAACAATGAGGCTGCTAATTACTTTAGATAAAACTAAGAAACTGGACTAATTGTGGTCAGTTGACTGGCTATTCGGCCGAACATTTTACCGCAAACTCTAACCCAATTTGACATGTACAGGACACACCTCCATTACAGTTGACCCAGTGAATAATAAACTGAAAATATCAAAATGGACATTCAAAGTTTCCCATTGCAAAAAATTCTTGTGAATGAAATCTGAGGTCGTCAGTGAATTACTTTAGTTGATGCACACAGGATCGACTGAAATAGGCCTATTGTTGCTGTGAATGATTGATAAAGGGAGATATTGTCAGTGAAAATGTGGTCATCGTGAGTTTCTATTCATCTTTTCGGCTATTAGCTTCGGAAGTATTGCCAACTTTGAATGAAGTGGAGCTGTTGAACAGTTTTGAGAGGACATGTATCTGAAACAAGATTGTTTTCTTCGAATTGGACCAACTGGAAGACAAGTGTCTGTTGATCTTTGTGAAGAAACTGTTTTCTTGAAGAACCCATGTATTGACATTGCAAAACTCGGAAAGTTGGAGTGGCAAGTTTTGATACCATCAAGCTGTTCGACATAGAACAGCGTTGTGTTGAGCAAAGTCCATGCCATGGGCCATGGCCTCCTTTTACAGTCAGTTGACTTCATTGCAAGCAGTGTTAGATTGTATTGGACAAGGGGGCTAAGACTGTGTGCATTGAATTTATTTTATGCACTGGCACACAAGAAGACATACGTGCATGAGTGGATTCAAAGTTTTGATGGCGTATGAAACCATATGGTACACTATTCTCACGATACAAACATACGACACTTATCGATGTATCGTGTTATCTGGTATATGAATATCAATCTGTCCAGGAAAATCATGGATGAACTAAATTGGCTGTTAATCTCATGTGGAGTGTATTTGTATGACGCAAAAAATTTATCGATAAATATCAATAAACTATCAATCAATGGTTTAATCTGCGCATTGTGATATCATCTTGCATCGTGTTAAGCTGTTTAGCCAGCACTTGGCACTTCCTCTCAGAAGTGGATGAAGAACGGGATTAAGTGGACCATTGTGTCGTGCTGGATTGCGTCAACTCCTCACAATCTACAGCTTTTAACAAAATTAACTTGGTGATTGTGGAGATTTATGTGGCCTGGGGGATTTCTATTTGGTTTAATTTCTACAAGGATATTAATTTACAATTCTGGAAATGGATAAACTTGAAGGAGCAGAAGGACCTTCTGATGCAACGCTGAAGTTCAGATATGGAAAATGTAAGTCCGTCTTTTTGAAGAAGATAACTAGCAATCACCCCATTTATGAAAAGTAACAATAAAGTGGTGGATTTCTTAAAAATCTGTTTGACTAGTAACACCCAGGATAACTCTTTACAATAACAAAAAAATGTTCATGAACAGCTCTTTCGAATGAATTCTATGAGATTTAGTTTTGCTTTAAAAGAAAACATATTACATAAATCCACCAAATAACGGAGCTTTCAATTTCTGCTGGGACGAACATCACTGTTCGAGGCAAACGACTGTGATAAAATGGAATATTACGTCCCACTAATCAAATAACTATAGTGTCAAGAAACGACAACACGTTGTTTATTGTACAGACAAAAGGAATGGTCCACTTGGCACAATCCGAAAACAAAAAAATGATTGAAACTTTAAATGAAATTCCCAAATGTGAGCATATTTAATAAAACAATCACCATGACTCCTTGACTTTTTAGTGGCAGGCTTTTATCACAATTTTATGAAACATCCTTAGAATCATGTAAAACGTTTGAAATGTTTTAATGTCTATATTTATCATGATTCTGGTGTAATCTGAAGTGGTAAACACAGTTTCTTTAGTGGCAGTTATTAAGTCTACGTCAGTGGACTTACAACTACTCTCAAGAGGCATCATGAAGTACCATAAATAGCACTCTGCAAATTTGATATTTACAATAAAATGGATATCTTATTTGTTTAAGAATTTTTCTTGCCATGGCCGAGAGCTTAACAATTGTAATCCAGTCCCTTAATATTTGTATTTTCGTTTGAAGAATGTTTCGCAAATCAATTCCAACATTCATAAACCAAGACACAGTACGAAGAAAGGTCGATCTCAATTGGTGTCGTATACAGTCAATAGTGAAGTTGATGTGAAGTTTCTTGGTATTTTCTGCAAATATATGCAGGGCTGATGACAGAATTGGTGGTAATACGTTTTTGTTGTTCAAGAAGACCATGTCATATAATTCAATCCTTTTTCTTTCGTTGAACTTGCACTCATCAGTATATCATTTACTATGGACCACCGCATCAATATCATTTTTCCGAGAGCATAAATACTAACTCGCCATAATTAGCAGGGCCATTTTCAGGGAGACTGGTCAGTTTGCTGTATGTCACAGACTGATTTTGTCGTTTTCGACTTTTGCGCAGTGTTTGAGATGATACTGGAGTTCAGATCTACATTGAGGATGGCTGGGCTGGTGGGCAGTGAAAAAATCATAGAAAATGTAAGATCGCCAAGAATGCCACACATGGTGCGCAGCCATGCTTTTTAGCAGGTCAAGAACTACTATGATAACTTCCATAATAGCAAGTAGCTCGGTAGATGTGAATCACATCTCGACAATTTTACAGCCATGTTTGTACAATATTCGAGGAATAAAATTTCACTCGTGGCTGCATTGTCAAGAACTTGAAGAAGCATAAAGTGGATGCACTTTAATAGCAGTGACATCAAACTGATGATCATTTTGAATTCAGTCGATAGCAAATTGAGCTCCAATTATCCCTTTTTAATCCAGTGGAAAACGTTTGATGTAATTATATTTGCCTGATTCTAATATTATTCAATATAATTCTTACTAAGCGAGAGTCGTGTTCTGGTGTTCTGGTAGTTCAAGGTCTTTACCATTGGTGGTTGTTTTACGCAGCTGGCTTTGTACAGTTTGTTCAATATCCATTTGTTTATTAGAATGCCAAATAGTCAATTGCCAGTAATAAAAACAATATTGACAAGATTTTCTCACGTGAAATTAATCTGATCAGATTTTTCAGACACACACATTGCAAGGCTTTGTGCAGTGTCTATTCTTGTTGTCTCGAAATGTAGGGAGTTCTAGTGGTAGCACAGTCAGACATTAGAAAGAGCAGTCAAACTCAGTTTGTATGAAGAATAAATACGAAATATTGACGATGGTTGGCATTTTGGTTTCATTGTAGATCTATATCTTACTAAGATTTCACTAATTATCCCACGAGGAAGGCAGTGTTTGTTATCCTTTTTGTTGTTACCACAGGTATTAGCGAATAGTATTATGCAGGTGGTGTTTCAGAAATAGTGTATTTTGTACTATATTCTGTGTAGAATAGCTGCCAAATTACACATCACGTCAATGCTATGTGGCGAGTCTACGTCAAAGTATGAACTTGAAAAATAGTAAAATAACAATGGTACACATTGGTCAAGACCCCGTTACTGAACTACATTCATTCAATTCAAATAGAAATGGCACAAAATTCTAGTTTTATGCCAATTCTAACGTAATTTTCTTAAGTAGTACATCAAATTCTAAAGTAAAGTTACAGCTAAAATCCCTGTGGATATAGAACAGTGTAAATGTGCTTGGGCTGATAAGTGGTTGTTCATTGCGCACAATAGAAATCATTGCCCCAGTACACTGTAATGCCAGTTAGATATCAATAACCTATCAATCAGTGGCTCTTATTTGAACATTCTGTTTCCAGAAATGGAAGTCGCCCGCATACAGCTTTCTTTTGCTACCAATGTTGGGATTTGAAGTCAAATAGAACCTGCTTCAAACTGTGTTATATTGTTCACTGGTTTGGTTCTGAGCTCGTTACCGAGGTAAATGTACGTTGGAATATTATTTTGAATTTGGATTTAAATATTTGTGTGAAATGGAGACAACCACAATGGGATTTAATGGAAACGAGGTTAAAGAATCATCAGAAGCCACTCTCAGATACTTGCAGGCTAAATGTAAGGCCTTATTCAATTTGCATTAAATTGTTAGTTAATTCCTTAGTTTCACCATCAGTTGACAGTCCTATTTAATCAACTGAAGATAGAAAATGTGGAATGGGGAACTCAGGGTTGTGTCTTTGAAAATGTTTAGTACAAACGACTGGTATGGTCTAGGTATTGTCACATGTTGGAGTTTTGTGCCTGGTTTCTCTCATAAGTTGCTTCCTTTTTGGAGATCGCACATTAAATTCATTTCCTTCATTTTAACTGCAGGTCAAGACAACTGCATTTGATCCACTAAAGAAAATCACAATCACAAACTATGTTTTATATCTTTTTACATGTCCAAGTGTTACGTGACTGGTGTAACTGTCGCGCTTTGTTTGGAAGATAAATGAGAGTTTTGTGGTTCATTTACTTAGTTAATTGTTACCGTGACAGGGTGCAGAAGGCCAGTCTTGACATCTGACATTCGTCGCCAGCAGATCACGGACCATTTACTTGCACTGTGCGAAGCCTATTCTTCTGGTTGCAGACTTTGGATCTAAATTTTCACTGCGATAACATCTAATTGATCACTGTTCCTTTGTCTCTTCCAAATGAAGATATATCCTACAATACAGGCAATAAAATACCTTCAAGTTTCTTTGTTGCTAATGTTACATAGTATACTTAGGTTCGTTTACAGATTTTCTACTATCAAGGGGATCCGTTTTCCCGCATATTTCAAACGCAAATTTACCCGAGAGGTGTAAAATTCTGTGATTTCAATTTCTTGAAAGAAAATGAAAGATTTTTTCATTTTTTTTTCAAAATCAATTAAATTTGAATGGCATGTCGGTAACGACATAAAGTTATAAAAAGTAAGATATCAAAATTATGTAAAAACAGCAATGTATTATTGCTGAGAAACCTTATAGACTTGGCCTTGGGGTGGATTTACTTTGATTTTTGATGGAAACCGAATCGGAAGGAAAATGTGTGCTTATTATTTTTATGCCATGCAAAAAAAAAAAAAAAAAAATGGCGAAAAGCCCTGGGCTGTCTACTTCTGGTTAATTTGTCATAGGTATGCTGAGGAGTGTGAATATTTTGCACTGGCTTTAATGTAGCTGTAAATTTTTAACCATTCGTAATACAAAGTGGAGAGAATATTCTTTCAAGGCATCGATCAGCTTATGACAAGTTTCTGACAACGTCCATTGAGAGAGAATATCAGAGAAGTGTATCCTGGACTGACTGCTTCAAAGATGGAAGTACCACGAACATGGGCCGTTAAAACAATTTGAAGACTTGGGTGTTCACCTGTCAACAGCAAGAATTATTGAACGCGTTAGATTTACACGCAGTATTATTGATATCAGCTAGTTTTAAAGAGATGCCTTGTATCAAATGTCATAAGATTATTAGCTCAAAAGCACAGCTCTTTCAGTAATCAAATTATGGAGCTAAATTTGGACTATTCAATCTTGCTGCCTGGCTCATTTATTCAAAACGAACATCGCTTTAAAGGAGTTTTGTGAGGTATTTGGCACGATTTGGGGCGAAAGAAGTTGATTGAATTGATTTTATTTCAACCAGAATTAAGAAAAAGGGAATGAATATACAAAACATTTTCCTTTCTTTGAATTTATTCAAGCTCATGATGTCTGCACTTCTTTCAGAACATTTTAAAACGTAATGACTGAACACCGTCGCACAGTTGCTCTGATATTCAGAAACCTCCCATTTACTGTGACAAGTCAATGATACTAAATTGAACATCAAAGAAAATTACATAAGAAGATATAACCGCAATCACTGAAAGTTCTGAAGTGGAAAAAGCCTTTAACTGACGACAGACAAACCATATGTTTCTATATTGCGTTTCTAGTGACAAAAATACGAAAGAATAAGTCCATTACTTTTCTCAGCAGTTTCAAAGTTTTCACCAATGTCTTGAAAGAATTTCAGCGACTTATTTCTCATACAAAGGTAGACGGTCGGACTTTGAGGACTCCCGTTGGTTACGAATGGGTATTTCTCGCGTCATTCTAAAGATATTTTATTTCAGAAATAGCCGTCTTCATGGTCTTGATCCTTCGTTGTTCAGATGCAATAAGATACTCGTATTTTTGTCATTGACTAAGAATTTGAATCTTTCAGCCTGCAAAGCAATTCTCAGGGACTTTGCAGAAGATACATGTACATGTTGTTGTGAGGCAGAATAGACACTGACAATTTGAATTAAAGCTGATTTTAATTGATGCACTTGCTTAAAACGGCGGAAAAGAATCATGAGAAAAGGCATGCAATATTACTGTGAAAGTACGTCAGGCAGTAAGTGATCTCGCCAGTTATTTCAGTCGGACAACCCATCATCTCATCATATTGCAAATATTTAACCTGGTCACATACGTACACTTGTTGAAGTATAATGCGAGGTAAATGGGAGGGCAAATATAGGGGTTGTTTGAGGGTAAAATATACAACAATGGCAGAGACTCTGACAATACCTTATGCAGAGCAGTATCTTGTCTGCCGAAGACCCACTTTTTCACAAAGGTGTAGTGTGTTACAAATTTAGTTTTCGACGGTGAGAGATAGGAGAAGAACATGTATTGAGTGAAAAGATACAATTTTGCTTAGCCATCGCGTCTGATGTGAAATTGCTTATGGTAATACAGGTTACCTGTTTGGATATAAATAATCTTGTTTGTTGTACGCTTTCGGTACACGTTGGGAATTTATCAAATTATCAACCGGAATAGAATAGTTGAGGACTGTGACGGCTTTATTTGTGTTACGCACTGAAGTGGATTGTAGGATATAACCTGTGCTGTTCCTCTGTGTAGAGCACTACCATAAAGAGACCTTCAGCCGTTGTTTTTGTTTGCAGATGAACGTGAAGATATTCAGAAGAAAACATTCACCAAGTGGATCAACTCACAATTAAACAAGGTACATTTGCCCTATTTCGGTGCAAAATAGATTTTACTCTGTAATTGAAATCATTTGGTTAAGAAAGCTATTTCAGTGTATGTATTGTATTTTTGGCAATAGGCACACCGACAGACCATTGACGACCTTTTTGAAGACTTGAAGGATGGAACACAGTTGTTATCATTGTTAGAAGTTCTTAGTGGACACAATCTCGTAAGTAAACAATAATTGTACTTGAGACATTTTATGGCGAAAGTCAAAAGTTAACCAACATCTTCCCTTCAATGTTGTTCCATTTGTTGGGATCGTGACCAAAAAAACATTCTCACCCAGTTATTTTCCGACTTCGATTTCACTGTGTGGGAATAAAAAGTAGTTTGTAATGTAAAAAGTTACACCCACACCCCCAAGGAGAAGCTAGAAGACCGATGCATTTACAGAATATGAGATGTATGTCACTCTGTGTCTGAAAAGGCAACATTAAACAAAGCAATAAATATGATCAATAGATTATCACTAATATAAATATTTAATAATATAAAATAAAAGTGACACATTTAAGTGCTCTGTCCTGAAATAAACTTC
Organism: Haplosyllis leylae; assembly: GCA_038406175.1. Taxonomy (NCBI): domain Eukaryota; kingdom Metazoa; phylum Annelida; class Polychaeta; order Phyllodocida; family Syllidae; genus Haplosyllis; species Haplosyllis leylae. The sequence continues at coordinate 10,597 of JBCAUG010467549.1, forward strand.
GAGAAGAAATTACTTTGTAAAATGTATTTCACAACATTTACTGGAGACATTTCAAGTTAACACAGATAGTGATTCTACTCAGTGTTTTACTATCTTGTATAGTGAGTACTTCATCTGATTCACATGTGTTTGTTGTGTACTTACTGCTGCTTGTTTCCGTTTCCATGCCAACCACAGAGGCCAGAGCGAGGCCGCATGAGAGTACACCACATCAACAACGTGAACAGGGCTCTTAAGCTGCTAGAAGACAACTACCAGGTCAGTACCAAAATCTTTAAAAAATCGCAGTTTTTTGCACATTTCTGGTTCATGAGAAGGAGTTGTAAAACCTCAGGACATTCAGTGTTACTTTGTAGTAGAGAAGAAGTGAAAATTTGTGTAATATCAGGGCAAAATTAGCTCAGTCTGATCAGGTGAAGCACCAGTGAAGTAAGTGGCTTGGTGAAAACGATGTACCGAGGCGTGGAGGGCTGTTAATTGAGATTTCTGACTGAGAAATGTTGCAGGATTGTGTTGTTTTCCAAGTCTTCGATGATGCATGATTTTTGAGTCTTGAAGAAGAAGTGTCAAAGTTTTGCAGATTCTTACCAAAGTTGTAATAAAAGTTTGAGAAGTTGTAATGAATGCTGTACAGCTGCATGCAGCCTGCAGCCTGTTAGCAGTGGAAAGGCAGGAATCAGGAAGTAGGGTGATAACCAGGTTCTAGACTTCTAGTTTTCTTGAGTGTTTCATCATTTCGGTGGTTTTGGACTAGAGTTTAACATGGCCTTCTACACGGATTAAGCATTGCCCGCTTCATGGATCAGAATGTTCCAAAGGTCCTGTATTTTGCATAGATCGACCACTAAAACGCCAGACGTTTGCAGAAGTTATCGTAAAACTGTTAGTTTCTTGGATCCTCTTTTTCCCCGGAGATTGTTTCGCTGTGTTGCTGTGTGTATTCTGTCATGAGTTGCACACGCCTCATTCGTAACAGTTTAACGATAGAGAACATCATATGAAGACTTCTTCGACTGAGTTTAGCTGCTTTTTCCCACCTCCGCATTTAAATGAAGTCTTCTGTTGAAGCAGTACTTCAGAAGAAAAAAGAAGTTGTAATTAGTTTTTGTGGCGCACTTTCCATTCATTCGTCAACTTGGAATAGCTGAGTGTTATCTGAATGCCCTTGAACTGGAGATTTCTGCACAGCGTAGAAATTACCCATATGTTTTGCTTATTTGTAACCAATTGACCTATTTGCAATGTAAACAGCAGGTCTCTGGTAGTCACTGAAAGTAAGATCAGCACACATGTATGTATACATATATGTTCTGATACATTATTTCTACAAATGATCTGGGACATCCACTGGCTGACTTTCAATCAGAAGAATCTAATTAAGAGAAAACAAATCAACACGTGAACCAAAACCTTAATTGGAAAGAAATTAGAATTGTGATAGTGTCCAATCTATTCTTCATGTAGTTCCTCCGCAAATTTTGAAAGTCTTAGACCCTTTCATACCGACCGAGAGCGTTGCCGCTTGGGAAATGGGTACGGAATCCATTTGCAAGCGGCATCTCTAGCACCAACTCTAGCAACATCACTGGGTTAAATGGTGCAATTAAAATCAATGTATTCCTTTCTAAGCATTGCCGCTGATGGCAACTCTCTCCCTCGGTATGAATAGACCCTTAGGCTGAATGGTTTGGTGGATTTGGGAACAGGATTGAAATTGAAATTGTTACATAATCTGTAGGTTTCAAGTTCGTCATTCCTCTGATAAAGTCACAAGGGCTAATGGGAATTGCATTACAGATTATTTTTGTACAAAGGGTACTTATGCCAGAATTTCTAATCTGTGATGCACATAGTTACTATCAGCAGGATAGAAATGTTGTCAACATTTTTTAGTTCACCCCAAACTCTCACTAGATGTTTTACACAACAGCACCACCCCCCCCCCCAAAAAAAAATATGGACCTTTGAGATTTGTCAGTTTTTTTTTTGGACGCAGGATCAAAGATGAAGAACTGCCCCCTCCCGGCCCTAACTGACCTATTGTGGCTCAATGCTCAATTGCGGATACTATATTGTACAACGGTAGGTTACCGTCTCGTTGTAAATTTGGATGTATGAATTTTATTTACGGAAGTACTGACATCTGTCAGTCGAACAACACCACAAATGGTCACAACACGATGAGTGATGTTTCTGAGTGGAAGACCAAATTGATAAAATTTCTTCATGATTGTGTGAATATATTTTGTGAGTAAGTCAGGTCAAAAGTCGACACATATGTCGATTGGCAGGAAGAATACCAAGTTTTCAGTAGATGGGTTGGGATAACTAAATGATCTGTGCACGATGATCTGAAGATATGTCTTTGTAAAGAACTTACAAAGATTTGACTTATGTCATGATCATTACAAAGAATGAAAAACAGAGTAACCATGAGTTTACATTACAAAGAATGTATATGGTCAAGTAAGACACTTCACCGGTAATTGCTTGCACATAAATAAGATTACATATATTTTTATGGAAAATTTCTTCCGCCCATTTGATTTTTTTTCAGTGTTTCACTTGTGCTGATTTCTAAAGAGTTTTGATATCTGAACCTGAGTTTGGAATAAACAAACAAACAAACCGGATTCTTCAAACCTTTTCCCATAATTATTCATCCTGCGCTACGTGCAATATTAGAATCAAACAAGACTGCAATAACAAGCAATTGATTGTTTTCCTTTTTTCGTGTTTAAATCTTTCGATTCATTCCATTTCCATTCAGTAAACACTTTTCAACTGCAGAGATTCTGTGTATTGAATCATCGTGTTTGTTGAACAGTTGATGTCTGAAAATGGAGATTTCTCAGTCATGATGAATGAAAACTGGAAGGTAGCTCGACAGAAAGAGGGCTGTAGAACCGAGATTACGTGCACAGCTACTACTTGAATTTACTTGGAAATGTTTTGGATTTTGACAAGTGATGGCGAAGCTTTTTCAGGAAGGAAGCAATAAGACAATGTCTGCTACCAATTTTCTATGTTAACAGAAATTTGAGGAGCTATTCTGATGCGTAATTTCTCTCTTTATGAGTAATGTAAGTGGCAACAAATCAGATTGTGTGTACAAATACTCATAAACGAGTCTGGAGAGAAAAAATTCCTAGTCAACGAGAGGACCAATTATTGTTGACTATATTGTTGATTGTGTATACTAAATTCAGTACCTGTTCTTAGAGCTTCTTACCAGTTATGGATTTAGGTTTGATAATCGATGCGCATCCTGATCTGTCCAACTTCTTTCCCTGTAACGTACTTTGTGTGTATTCGTTTGTTGGCACAAATTTACATGCGACTTTAGTTACACACCACAATCAAGAAAGTTATAAAAAACTGCGTGAACACACCCCTCCCTCAATCATTTTCAGGGAGTAGGGTATAATATGAATTTGGGTGGGTTGCGTGAGATGCTAACCATTAACTGTTAAGACTTAACTGCCACGCCACGTTATTTTAACAGCTGGTCTTGTGCCAAGTAAAACTAGTAACATTGGCAATTTCACACCTCACTCATTGAAGTTCCAAACCGAGGTCAAAATGCAAGATGAGAAATTGCATTTTGTAGAAACAGATAAAACAGATTTGAGATACATACACACATGCTCTGTAATTTTTATTTTGGTCTGGAGAAGAAAAGCTTGTGTTATTGTCCGATCTCCTTGGAATTTAACATCTAATTTGTTGCCAACGTAAAAATAGTAACAGCGCTACAAAAATTGACTCATCCGGGGGTTGGTGAAGGTAGGTCTTGTGGTTTATTGAAATCAAAATCTGACTTGATCGAAAACTTCTTAAATTTCGACTAATTTATGAATGAAGTTTCTTGAGGAGTGGCATAATAAAAATGTGGATGCTTTCGGAAAGAAACATTGCCATTTTCACATCTTTCTCCTTTAAATTTCCAACCATAGGCCAAGATGGACTCCCGTCATATATTTTTTGCCAGAGGTCAAAATACAAGATGAGAAATTGCATTTGCAGAAAATAAGTGCAACGATGATATCTGATGACGATTTAGCGTGTGTGATGCTGTTATGTGTGTTTTGACGGAGTAGAGGTTAAACCACAGTTGTGACAGTTGATGTGTACCGCACGTGGATTAACGCGTGTACTGGTGATTAAGAATACACAGATCTTACGATCTTAACCAAAACGATTAACTTTCCTCATGATACCAAGTTCAAATATCCGCAAAGTGCCTCTCAATATTCTGTGAAATGGGATAAAGTTTTAAAGAGCTTCCATAGTTCACATCCTCTGAAAGTACCAATTATGCCAAAGGTTACACCGAGCACTAATTACTAGTGATACTAAAAATATATGGAATTTCTAGAAATAAATGTAAACTCATGGTTACTCTGCCATCCCATAAGTGCAGGACAGTGAGAAATCATCGCGAGTTGGCGTGCGCGAAGGTTAGGTCACCAACACACGGATTCTTGTTCATTTTGTATGACACAGAAATCTTTCAATGAAATACTTTTTTTCGATTTTTGTGGACAGGACATAAAGGAATTTTGAGGGAGATATTGGCAAAAATGTGTTGAATCAGTCAGGTTGGTTCCCCGTGCAAGAGTCTTTCCAGAGTTTCTCAAACAAAATATTTGTATTACAGCCAGTAAATGAAATTGTGGGGCAAAAATAGTACAGTGCCAGTGAAGCTGCTAAGCTTCCTCATACAAGAGAGGTCTGAGTAACTTGTCTCGTTACGTAACATTTGTGTTGTATACAAAGTCAAGTAAAAAACACATGACTTGCTTACATTTTCCCCTCAACCTAGATACCAGATACATCACAGGCATGTACGGCCAACAAAGACGAAACTAAAACAAAAATATTACACATAGATTTAGAGAGAAGCAGCCAGGCATGCGTCCTACTTACCCAGATGGCTGGCCAACAACTCCATGTTGAGGCAC
>JBCAUG010467660.1:0-15558 GCA_038406175.1 Haplosyllis leylae
TGTACTGGTTCACACAATAGTCTCCAAGAATGCATCAAACTGTCCTTTGATCAGACAACTTGATTTACAAGCAAACATGTATTATTACAATTTTGCAATATTATAATTAAATATTAGTATAAATACATTATATAATATATTATGTCTATAGAGTACATTCATAAACAGCTTCATCACAATGTCAAGGATGTTCATACAAGGTCTTACCAGTACACATACCATAGTTACTATGGTATGCCTCTATAAATAGAACATCAATGGTGTACAAATTTCACCTGTCCGCGTGGACATGCATTCGACCACATAACAATAACATATATTTCATCAATCCAATTCGACTAAAGATTTTGTGAAAAGATTTCAGTTTTTAACTAACCGATTTCACTTGTGAAATTCATAAAAGGGTATGAGGGTGAATTGGGGTGACGAAAAAAATAGACTGTGCACCGAAATTCAACGCCAAAAGGTTTCAAAAAATTATCTGGAAACGCTTGGCCATATTACTAGTTGATAAGGTCGAGGTCAGATTAGTACACTGACCCGAAAAATCTATCGAAACCATGATCACAGGAAATTTGATTTCCTTCTCATCGGAACGACAAAATGGTCTTGCCACTTATTGCCAAATTATTTCCCCCTGAGTTTGAGCTTCGACACGAAATCACAAGACTGACTCATGATACGCCCTTAAAATAATGTTTACGTAGTCTAAAGATTTACAATGTCCAGTAACAGCTTCCAAAAGAAAAGCTGAACCAAGAGAAAGAGCCAAAACAACAATAAGGCAATCCCTTATGAATGATACATGCAACTCTTTTCCCTCAATGTGCGACAAGGGGTTAAGAAATCATAGTCATCTGTCCCTCAGTCGTGTGGTTTTTTTTCCTGAGACAAAGGCTGCCTTATTGAAAGCCTTGACGTTGAGTTATTTTGAGACTGCACTGTTGAATTGGCACGAGCAAAGGAGACCTCGCCCATCGTATGAAACAAGATTTACCCCTTAGATCATTTTTGAGCATCTTTCTGATGCCATTTTTATCTCTTTTTGCAAACACATAAAACTCGTTACAGCCATTTTTGCTATTGTGGAGGGCGGATACCTCTAAGGATTGAAGTTATCTAATTATGGCTCTATTGAATCAAGTTCATAAATTGACACCTAACAAAGGATGTGAAGGACAAACTACTTGTAAACGGAAGCCCTACAGTAGTGTTGATTGTAGTGAATCAAAAAGAGATATTTTTGTCATCAAAGAATGAAATTTATACGGTACAAAATTTAATAACCGCATCTGCACTTTACGAGAATGCCAGAAGACATTCACAGATACAACTGTATTTCCTTCCATGAATAAAATACTCAGGTTATCTGACCATTTTTTTATAGCATCTGTTTGGAAAATTGATTGACTGTGAACCGCATGTTCAGAACTATGATCCCGGCATCCAAGAACACTCTGGGGTCATAAATCCACTGGTTAAAATATGACAACGTGGAAAGGGCTTTCTGGTTACAGTAATGAAATGTCCCAAGGTTCGCCCTTTCGAATAATGTACTGGTAATGGCTATTTTCCTGAATCGAATCAAAGTGTCAGAGTCCTGCCTGACATTTAATATCTTTGCATATTCCATCTTATTTCCCCTCAAATTGAGCCTGTTCACTCTATTCTTGGCGGTCTCGTAAATTAATTTGTGGAGAAAGATGAATTCGTCTCTATTTAGCGGACCAGTATTATGGATTGGCTTCCGTGAAGTTCAATACCCAGTGCTATTGTTGCGTACATAAAAGGAAGTTTTACATTTGTGAAACGTCCAAAACACAAAATGTCAATTCTCTCAAACCATAACTCAATCGGAAATGTAACCAGATATGTGGCTGAATAATACGTACAAATTTTGGATCCACTTTCAATGAAGTATTTCAGTATTGCAAGTCACCACCCACGCATGTCAGGAACATACAATTAATTCCCCTTGTGGCATGAATTCATTTCGATTTTCACTCCATTCGTATTAATACACTATTGAATTTCTTTAAAATGCTCTGGATGGTTAACATTCATGAGACAGTTGATGCAATTAAAACAGTTTCCGTCATTCCATTTCAAACTTTCAAACTGCATTAAAAAACAAGATCACAATTAATCCCAACACTTGATGTGTTTCCTTCCAGTAGGATAAAGTACAGCCTGAAATTCATTAATTATTTAAATTTCAATCTTCTTATTCTTCATTCTGCTCAAAATTATGGATTCATGGGAATTTTCTGGCAATAATTTCTTCAAAACAACGTATGCAATGTGACAAGGCATACAATTAAACGCCGGCTTCATCATTAAATTAAATTGCTATGGAACTTTTACTATTAAACAAACAAGAAAAGAGAAAATAATGAATGGTGCTACATTGAGACTTGTTTCAATGGTAAAACAAAAATCACGTTGCGTCGTTGAACGTTGGTTTGTAAATGACATCATGGCAGTATTCTGTGTACACAAATTCCAACCAATGACTGCAGCTTAAAGTAGGCGCCTACGTATCATAAAACTGCCAAGGTATATTCTGTTATGGGCCCTCGATTTCAACCACTATGCTGACTCTGACGAGCCAGCAACAAGCAACAATTAAGATAAACTTGGAGTCTATGGTTTTGATGTTTTGTGTTCAACCCGATGATATGTTTTATCCCAACTAGAGCTTCCATAAGGCTGTCATCACTTGATCACGAATTTCAATAGTGGAACCTAAATTTGGGCATTCGTCTTCAGACTCTTTATTCGACATGGTTTAGATTGATTTGTACCGGATGAGTAAGCTGACATGTTTTTTTAATAAAAATTATACCTATCGCCATTGTCGTTGAGCTTAAATGTTCTTGATTATATTGATCAGCACTTACCTGTAAGCAGAAAAACATTTTCACAATTATTTATGATGCTAAGTGAAACATACCGATGATCAATTTCCAACATTGGGCACAGTTGGAAGGATACGAAAATGGACTTTTCTCAATATTTGATTTGTTGGCTGTTAAATAATTTAAAACTTAAAAAGGAACATTTCCTATTCCTGTAAAAATAGGTCTATGAAAGATATTCAATGTTCTTGGACCTCCCCATCCAGTTACTGGATCCTCTAAGTGATAAATTGTGTTTTTTTAAAGTTCAAAGTGGATTGATACCCCCGAATGAACATAACATCACCGATTCTCTTTGCAAAACTCTTGACGTTTTTCTTAGCTGAACTGAATTAGTAGAAACAGAAATCAGTTGTTTGGTGATACACAGGTTGGCAAATTCACTGCTGGAATTATTCACTTTACCACCAACATTCTTCTGGTTAGACAATCGTGGATTTCGTCAGGAAAGAATAAAAATAAAAAGCAACACTAAAATCCAGACAAAAAGCCGACTTCTCAAAGGCATCAATTGCCGATTGGAATTTAGCACCTTTGGTTTCCTCGCAAAAAGTAAATTTTATAATATTTACCGCCCGCATCCGAAGGATGGGGGAAGTTAATAGTTTCAGTTTGTTTGTCAGTCCACACCCGGGGGAGGGGGATTTCCCCATCTCCATCCCACAACACTTCCACTGGTCCATGCCCTTTCTGGAGGGTACCCCAGTCCCAGGCAGGGACGGGTACCACAGGTCAGGTTGGGGTACCCCCCTGCCCCAGCCAAGTCAGGCCAGGGGGGAGGTATCCAGGATGGGGTACCCCCTCCAGCCAGGTCAGGTTGGGGTAACCCCCCCACTCCCCCCACTGGCCAGGTCAGGACAGTGGATACCCTGGGATCAGATACCCCCTGCCAGGTTAGGTTGGGGTACCCCCGCCTCCCCCAGGACTTAACAGCAGAATAAGCACTTGCTACATGACAGGTGGTATGTCTCTTGCGTTCATGCAGGAGGACTTTCTTGTTTCCCCTAAAACTTGCACGTCATGCATCACATCATCATTACTTTTGACCTTTTGTTCGCATATATGTATCTGACATATGATCTGAAAGACATATTTCTGATCTACCAGTAACATTGTTATCGTTACTTGATGTATTTGTAGCCATCGTCGATAAATCACAGGTAGTATAATGAGTATCTTGGTCACGACATTAGTGTTGATTTAGAAACCACTTATTTCTCTGACTGAATCTGTGTGGCACCGAATCCTTTTCACAGATCTATAGTTTTAGAATTAGAACATTAAACCTTCCAAATTCATTCTTGTTTGGACAAAATGGTCTCCTCAGTAATGGTTGGGAACAATTTCAACCAAAAATCGTCACCTCTAAAGTGTTTAAGTTTCGTTACTTTATTTTAGGTTACAATGAATTTTGAATGTCAAAGTTACTGTTGAAGACGAGGGAAGTACAATTGGATTAACAATCCGAATCCAGTGGAAAGTGTCCATTAGTGGCATGTAACTCGATAATGGAATCTTTACTTGTCGATATCAATACAACGTTCTTTTCAAAACAAAAACATCTGTATGATGGATTAATTGTGTTATTGGCACATCTCCGGTCATTCGTTTTTTATGTTGATGACTTAACAAAGCACTTTTGGCATTTAGTTCATGAAGCGGTAAAAATACTATTTGTGACAGTTCGTATCATGTGTGAATAAAAAGTTACGATTTCAATTAAGAATGTATAAATTGGATGTTGGTTAAGTTCTCATACGGTCTCATTCAAAATAAAATTAAAAACAGTACCAAGAAACTAACCCTGATACATGCAATACTTTTCTCTCTCTGAAAAGTCCAAAATGAGTTCATGGAGACTAAGATGAGTAACTGATAGATGTATCCATTAAAGCTGAAATTGTCAGCCATACATATTCTCCCAGATCTAACGTCAATTTTCATCCCTTAAAATTATTTAAATTGTATACTGTATCAATGCCTTTGCCATAAATTCACTTTGTTTGGTTTATGAATAATTTACTGTACGGTATCAGATGACAATAAAGCAAAGGCACTTTAGCCAGTGTTGCGATTCAGTATTGAAGACAATACAGGGCAATGTTACATATTATGTCATATTTTAATGTGCGGATTCGGGAGGGAGGCTGGAGGTTCGGGCCCCAACTGAGTTCATGTTTTTGAGTTCCTAGAGCCCCATTTAATTGTTTTCTGAAATTGTCTAGTCGTGCTTTGTCCAGCAGAAGTTTTCTGTAATGTTTTATTATTGAAGTACAAAAAATCAGCCTTTCTTCACGCATGTGCCCCCTTCCTGCCGTGCCAAAAGACCCCAATATCAAGAATTTTATGTTTAATATTGTCTGTGTTTGTGTTTGATTTGATACATTAGTATTTAGTGGAATTATGAATAAATACATTTTCCTGAAATTAATACTTACACACCGGCTAGGAGGTGGTCCCAGGAAAAGCCAACCTGTTTGCAGTTTGACTTGGTACAAGCTAACAAACCTCAGGGAGAATGACTTGTTGGCCAAGTTAACCTGCAAAAATGTTTACTTTTACTGGACTCAGTGACTGACCAATGTGTGAGGTTCTTTTTCCTCATATCCGATTCAAAATTGCTGTCAAGCCCATCCGTTGGGTTTTTCTGGGGTCAACCTGCAAATTTTGAACTGGTGAACTTGTGGAAACTAGTCTCCTTAAAAGCCTACGAGAAATCAACCAATCAAAAAGCTGGAAAAATCCCCGTATGAGACATTAAGTAATGACACAACAGTCCATGATAGTCTAACCATGGATGTCCCTCCCCCCAACTTCCCTGGAATTACTGAAATCCTGGATCCGCTCCTATTTCAGTGGCATTCAAGGAGAAATTGTCATTTATAAATGATGGTATTACTCGATCCCATCAGTTGAGTTGAGCGATATATATTTGTTCTTGTTGCCAGGTTTCATGTCATATCAATTGTCTTAGTCTAATTAGAACTACACTGACAACGTCCCAGTCACCAATGCCGCAGTAGCCTCACAGTTGCGCATTTTACTTGAAGCATCAAACTAAGTAATTTCGCCCTGACAACGAGAAGAATATGGGGAGGCCAGTTATTTGTCTGTCAATTGTAATAGTTGTTAAAATGGCAGGTAAGGGTTTTTTCTTGAAACTTACCACAAACGCCTTTCTGAAAATGTTTTGACCTGGTTTTGTTCCTGCCCATTCGCATTTCTTTGTCATAACACGAGACAGATTTGACCTGAATCTTTGCAGTGATCACAGGAAATGAAGAAAACATTGCACGGCAGAAGATAACATATCAAATAAATACGTATAATTATAACTTCGCTTCTAGGGCTGTTGATGGATACGGGTATAATTTTTTTTATGTTCTCTGCATTAGAAATTCAGAAATAGCTACACTATATTTCAATGATGCCTGCACTAGACCATGGTTTTATCAAGAAATAAAATTTTGACTGATAGTAATTTATTTCAGCGCAGATCAGTGCACTCTCACACTTCCTGGGACTCTTCATCCGTGGTGGATTGTAAATTTGGAACATAACTACTGTATTAATCACGTAAAAATAACTAATACAGGACATGTAATATGCAACTATATGTGATTACTCTACCGTTTGTTTATGAAGAAATATGGACACTCCGTGGTATTTCTTCATTTTCATATATTTAAATTGTAGTCAGAAGATTACGTAATATTTTCATCGGTCTTCTGGATTCCGTAACAGCAGAGAATGAACAGGTTCCTCTTTTGTCTTACCCTCTTTGTAAGTATTATGAAGGTACTGTTAATTGGGAAGAGACAATGACTTTCACCTGCGACCAGTTGGTATCCGGCAGATATCTCATCATCCAAACGAACCATTCGGAGCCATTAACTCTGTGTGAAGTGGAAGTCTATGGAGGTAATGTACTTTTTAACATTAAAACCTGCATTGTAAATATGCGAGGCTTCCTATTTCGCTTCACAGTCAGACGACTAAAGCACAATTTACCTTTTTACCGACCACCTATGTAATACAAGGGAAGGTAGTATTTTTAGTCGCATCTGGCCTTCTGTCCGCAGGGGAAGGGGGGGCAGCTGGTTAATGGTTAGTCCATCTTTGATCTGACCCACCATACCATGAACTGTTGATCATCCTGGACCATGAACTGTTGAACCACCCCCCTCCCCAACCAGGCCATGAACTGTCCATCCATACTTCCTGGACCATGAACTGTTTACCCATACTACCTGGGCCATAAACTGTTCACCCATACACCCCCAGACTGTGAACTGATGACCCATACCCCTAGGCCATTTACAGTTGACCCCCCGCCATTCTGTCTAGGGTTTGTCTAGAATAATCATAGACAAGGCGCTGTGGTTGGTATTGCCTGTAGTGTTAATGGCAGGTTGTCTTGTTATGAATGTGACAGAAAGAGTGAACAAAGAAAGTGTAAAAACCAAGGGAGAGAAACTAACTTTGTTTTTATGAAAGTATAGGGCTAATATGGATATGTGCAAAAAGTCAACCCTAATGCATGGAAGGGGTCCATTGTAGCAATTTCAATTTATTTCCCACTAGATCTTGAGTATCAGTTAATGTAATTTTTTCGTCCATTCAAACTTATAGACACGAATAAATTATGTACACCAGTTCCTCCAGATAATTCGTTAGATGGCTTCTTTGAACAGATCATGCCTTGTCAGGAACGTCAAAGTGAGTGCTACATTTTAAATGTCCGTGCTGTTTTGATGGTTTCTTTATAAATTGGTTAACCCTAGTGTTTTTAACCGTTCCATAACTTTCTGTGAAGTAGGACCGTTGATCGAGTGCAGCGACTGGCTGTGTGTGGAGTGTGTAGGGAGGAGTCACCAGTGAAGCTCCTTCGCTCAGTTTAATTTAACATTCGCAACAGTGATCGTTGAACTAAGAATATCAATCGTAATTGGATCTGGCTAAAACATATTTATCTTGCTAAAATCCTTGTACGAGAAAAAAGCAGACACATTCCCAATATTTTTTGCGTTGCTGTGAATTGCAGGTAAAATTACGTTACCCTGCCGGCTACAGTTTGAAGATTCTCGAAAGATATGACGGGAAGTGTTCACATCAAACGAATCTTAAATATTGCAGACATACGTGTCAATCCACAAACAATGACATGATCTGTGAATACCTTTGTTCGTGCTCTGAACAGCTGTGTGATATCTACTTACTTCGAAACGGCGATAAAATTATTGATATTTGTGACATTACAATCTCTTAGTGTGAAATGTAGAAGAGAATAGTGTAAGATTCAATTGATTCCAATCGTACTGCTGTGATTAGATCTAGATAAAGACGTAGATATATGCATTTTCATTTTCAACTTAAAATCAAATGGTGTATTAATCGTTTTTGAATGCTCAAATGTTAAATTAATCCAACCTAATGCGTGTACATTTTTATCGCACGAGTGCGTAGTTTTCGGGACGGTAATGCTTTCAGTCATGTCTGTGATTCTTTCAATTTCAGCATTGTATTGCTTCATTTGGGAGTGGCCCTTTTTGTTACTTCCTTCGACTAAACGATGTTCTTGTGTTTAAAAGATTCAACGTTCGAATATCTTCAATGCAACTTTTTGCAAGAAAAAATAATTTCAGTTCTTCTTGTTACACAAATTTGCTCACTATTTCTAAATAAAGCGTTTAATTTATAATGTATACCAGTGTTGAAATAATTTCCTTCTAACAAATTTTAGGTCCACCATATTCTAAAGTTTCTCAAAGTGTTTCAACATTGTCCACAACCGTAAGTTAAATCTGCATACCATTTGTATCAATTTCCCAAAGATGTTCCGATGAACCAGTTGCAGTCCTTTCCTTGCGTTCAAATATCTTCCGGGCTTTATCCTGCAACGTGTTTGATTGCACATCAAAGTGTTCCTGGAGGACATAAGCTCTCTAGATACAAGAAGCCTGAAACAACCCATTATTGCTTTTCTTTCCTCTCATGGCTTCCAGGTAGGAAACTATATCACATTAATTTTACACTTTGAAATCAGTTCGGCCTATCTTTTGGGTGTAATATTTTGTGCCACTAAATTTTTGAAGGTCATAGTGTTTGTCGTGATTCCAGGAATTACTACTGATTCACGATCAGCACCTTAGCCTAATCGAATTTATTTTGGTATACTTCAGGAGGAATGGTACCAGTTACAATACAGCGCACCTTCAAATATTTTATGCCAACACCGAACCACACAAATATTTAAGACGATTCCAACTTGCATGGACATTTTATAATTATAATTATGGCATACTTTATTTCGATGTGTTAAGAAGTGAATGTGACGCATTACAAAGAATGAATCAGTGTGGTTGTTAACTCACGATTATTCCCAGCACAGTCATTTGTTTCGTCTAATTTATAGACATAAATTTTCTGTGAATCTTCGAGAGTAAACAGAACAAAATGAACAAATCAAACATTGTTCTTGGTGCAAATCCGTGTTACAAAAATTAATAGCATAATCAAAAGACCAACCTGCCATTTGCCCCTAAACCGTCTAACAGTGTTGACAGTCAAGTGTTTTATGACAGTCAGTTATTTAATTTTCTTGTCATAACTGCCGGCAGTGTGGCAATTACATCGTGAAGGAAGTGAGACATAACTCATCAAAGACAGAGCATGGTTCAGTAGCCTCCACGAGGACTCAAACGGTAATCCAATAATTCGGAACATTTTTCTTGGAGGATAGTTTGAAGTACAACACTGGTTGTCATGCCTTCCTTCGACAGAAGCTTAAGTGAAGAACTATACACTGCTTGGGCTCACTTTTTAGGCCGAGAATAGTCTTATGGTAGCTTGAAATAAACTGACATGGATCGCATGGCTACTTTTCCACGATGCTTGATTAAAGAATGAAGGGATCTTGAGGTAATTTACACTTTTCCCACAACCTAATGTCCAAAAACTCGGTCAATGGTCACTTGAATCAATATTAAACTCAATCACCAGCGTAAAGCCACCGTTGATCATTATTAGATTGATTATTTTGAAATGTCCTTGGGCCGCACGAAATGTTTTGAAGGTTCATGTCAAACTTAATAAATACTGATAGAAAGTTTCCTTTCCAAACAACCTCCTGGGCTGTGTAGGTTAATAAATGGGACTGCGACTGCTGACCAAAATCAATTGAGAGATCTCCTCCGAACCAAATTTAGCTCTCTAGGTCAGTTTCTTAACCTAGTTGTAGTGCACAAAGTTAATACTGTCTGCAAATGACTGCAATGGAGCCTCGGCATTTCTTACCCAATACACTTTAAAATTGACTTTTCCACTGCGATTCGATTGTTGATTACCCAAGAGAGTAATTAGCTCTTTATTTGAAACATTTATTACTTATTCATTGCCGTCACTGTTTCTCTATCGACTGCAGCTTCAAAATCTTGTCCATAAATTATGACGTGATATTTACACACTAGCAATCTACCATACTGTCACGTATTATTATCTGCATTGATTGTAAGTAAGTTTAATATGTACGTCAGTAACAGTTTCATTTATATTTAATACTTGGCAAACAAACGTTTATCATTTGTTGATGTTCACTGTATTGACTCTTTTTCACCTGGGTACTCAGTCCTCTCCATTCCTCTGTCGATGACAACGTTCAACTCAAAGTTCGTAATATGATATCTGAAATACATCTGAAAACACTAAGTTCTCCCATGAGGTACAGAAGTGCATTGAATGTTGCCAATACTCTGTTCATTCTAGATTTAATGTGAATTTCTGTATTTTCATTCCAGGCTTTCACACGAATGACAAAACCCTGTGATGTGATGGGGTCCACAAGTGACTGAGTACACTCAAAAGGAATGTCAATATGTTTAACTTGATTCTGTAACGTTCCGTAAATGAAAGGGTTGCAAATTGGCTTTTATGTTCTTCACATCATGCTAACAATGTACCAGAAACTCGGTGCATCATTTCATGACAATTAACTAATAAAACGACTGCTACTTTGATACGTGAACAGGGTTTAATTACACGATAACAGTCCTTGAAAATTTGGCTCAGATCCCCAGTGACATTGTGTTTGTTACAGATAATGGATGAATAAAGCAAAGACTGCTGTATTATGTCCCCTGCTGCATGGTAACTAAAAATATTTGTTCGTGGCCTTTTTTATCTTTCTCAAATATGAGAGTGAAACTCTTTTTTCAGATCTAAGCTGTTGAGATATTTTTCAGGGAGATCTGGAATTGCTCGTTCAAATGGTCAGCTTTTTCACTTGGCTTGTGTCACACACCCTTTTTGGGAAATCACTTGTTGGTTTGTGAGAGAAGATGGCAGAACCAAACTTTATCGTTCTGATACCAAAAAGGAGTAGAAAAAATGTCACGATTTGAATTTTGAAGTACTCTTGAGATAAGGAGACTCTACAATATGGTGACATTCCCATGCACTGACTTATGACAAATCAATAGGGAAAATACTTTCGCTTTTTTTCTTAATATTGCTCTTGATGTCTGTCTTATTGTATTTAATTGGACATCTTCCGGAGCATTCAGTGTTGTACTATTGAATTGCTCCGAAGTCTTCATTGTCTCTTGAAAACAACAGAAAATTACGATGACAAAAAATCACTATGGATAATACAAAACGTCTGTGACTTAATTTAAAATACCGTTTCTCCTCAATTGACCACAATTACAGATTTTTGGAGTAAAATTTCAATTTTGCTAAATCCGACTTTTTTCAAACTGGAAACCTTTTGCAAAATTTATTTTCTTCCAAAAATGTTTAGAAATACTGCATGTCATTTTTCAATTTTAAGCGCTGCAAATAACACTTACAAACAGAATATTCTTCAATATGAACTGACAATAATCTGCATTTTATATGCACTTTCTCCCCTTGTATCAATAAAAACCAATTTGCTACATTGCAATTACGTGGAATTGGATCAACATTCTCACAGAAGATTTCAGAAGCAAAATCGAAATAATTTATAATGCGGAACTCCCTCGGGGGCAAGACGATATCTTCGTGATAAATTAAATTGATCGCACTGGTTCAAAATAACCGAGTTCCATTTTCACTAAAAGATTATTTTCCTGCCCCAGCATGTTTCAATATGCCGGCTCACAACTCGCATTCATATTCAATGCTGAATGTTAACATAGAACTGTCACCACGAAAGACAAAAGGGGAGAAATTTAATATATTTGGTAACAAGTTACGAGTAGGTCATCTGTCAAAATAATTGACAGTGTGACAAGTAATGGCAACACAAGATCGGTAATTTTCGTCTCAAGTGGTACACTTACTCGCCCTTACATGTTATCATTCCTTCTTAGCTTTTGAATAGTAAGGAAACAAAAGAAATCATCGATATTGAAAGGTAACCGCAGAACACAATAAGGAAGTTGCCTGTATTTTGGCTGGTGCAGATACGAGAATTAACATAAAATTGTTAAAGTTACAGGCAATTTTTTTAGAATAAAGCCCACACAATACATGAGAGCTGACCAATAAAACAAAATATCTCTCACAGCTTGTCACATTTAGGAAAAAATTTATCATAAACTGTTGCTTAGATTTCTTTTGTCAATGTTACTTTTTACTTAAGGTTAATGTTTTATCTGCGCACACCAATGTATTGATCTAAAACAATTAAGCTTTCAGAAGACAGTTGTACCCTTTTGGAAGGCTTCAGTAGCTACCAAGTTAACCTTTTGGCTTTTACCAACATAGCAAAAGATATTGAATAGAAGGCATCAAAAGTGACACATACTTACTTACCAAATGAATATTTTTAAAAGTTGTAAAGCCTGTGAAGATTGTGTTAAATGTTATCCAGGTGTCTACTTGTTTTTCTCAATGTTAAAATGTAAAAAAATCCAAGCTTTTTGTTGAAATGAATGTTGATATAATGGTTCTTTTTCTGTTCAAGGATTCAATGATAAATCTACCTTCTTCAGTTGATACACGTGGGACAAACGATATTCAAAAAGGGAATACAATGTTTTGAAAATACGATACTTATAGTAAACAGGTAAGAGTTTACTCCAAAATGAACATGAGTGGCACGACAAACTGTGCCCTTTTATTTTATCAAACACTATGATTCTAGAATCATAAAAAATGATGTTCATAACTTTACACTTCTTTGTGGTATCCTTGGTTTTTTCTACCTTTTCATAGGAAGCTTTGGCCAGCGCACATTTTAAAAGAAGGTACCCATACAGTAAATTTTAGAAGTGCCTAATCAAAAGGGGGAAGATTGACAGTTGAGGAGCTAAGCAATATATTAGCCTTAAAGAAACAGGTTGACAGACAAAATTATGCCAAAAGCCTCAAATAGGTCCATTTAAGATATGCAACTGATTTTAGGTCTCCTTTTGATATTTTTCACATCAATCCCGCCATCCATGCAAAAAAAGCCTTGCTTACTAGCAAAAAGTGTCGCCCTATTTTTTAATCTTCCTGTAATTGTTAACACCAATAAACAATGAAATCTCCAAGACATCCATATTTACATAAGATAATCAGCGAATTAAGTGTATTACACAGCTAAGTATGAAGCAGAGTTATCATTGATTTATGTACTTATTTGTTCATCTTGTGGAAACGTAGTGGTTTTGGAAAAATACAATGGCTGAAAAGGATGTCTGGTTCCTATTAACTTTAATTCAAGTGAGTTAAAAAAATGTTACAACTCCGCTTTCATCAATACCAACAACTGTATTCCTTTTCTTGTCGGTGTGTAGAATATAAAAACAAAATGAAAGCCATTGATATAATACACTTTCTCATTACAGCCAAAATGTATTCAGCAACACGAAAAAAACATTTCTACACTATTCTTCATTCAACTTTCTTTTCAGGAAACTAACCACGTATTTCCCTGGAGAAAACTTGTACTTGGAACAATGGTGTTTGAAATAAAAGTGCTGTGGACAAACTTTTCCTTCCATTGTTCGACCAGCTCGATACTCCCACAGGCCCACATGGTTCCGTGTCCTCAAGAGACGGATGAAAAGTAGGTCATTGTGCGTTTGTCATTTTTGCTTCCGAAAGGAACACCAAGGACACAGGTTTTCGCCAAACTACATTCTCATTGTAGTCTATTGTGAAAAATGGATGGTTTAAATCTGAAATGATGACTATTTTGCTTCGTATTCTGAAAAATTAACTGACTTCATAAATTAAATTTGGAAGGTAATCACTACACGTCACAGTCTAAAAAGCATAGAAGGTCTTTTTATGTCGTCTCCTGTACAGTTATATCAGATGAAGTAAGAATAATTCAAGTTATTTAATATCTATTATGCTATGACTATAAACAACAATGCTGACACTTTTCCAAAGCCACATATATTGGCTGATAATCAACTCTACATACCAATGTAGAAATCAGAAGACATTAGTACATCAATGTCCAACTGCCTTGCTTTGTAATAATAGACTGTATAAACTGGTCATGACGTGTTGAACAGCTAATACCAAATGGAGTAGTTATGTTCGGTTGGTGTTAATCAGACCTCTGAGATACGTAAATATTGAAGCCTTTCAACTAAATACATTTACCACACTTTACTTTCTCAGGTATCATGATATCTACGAAAGCAAAACACCACACCAAATTTGATCAGAATCTAGAGAGCAAAAAATTAGTGAACATAAATTTAAGGTGGAAATGAAATTTTATTTTGACAATTTTGACCTTTAATACTTTGAAGTAAACTAAGTATGGTAGGTATACAATGAGCAAAAAAAATAAAAAGTCAAAGATAGAAATATCGTGGGCAGCAATGATGTAAAAACTGGAAGTTTGAGTAGAAAATGCCATGAGTCTAAGTGATTTATATGTGGAAAGGATCTGTTCTATGAATGTATTGCAGTGATGGGACAATTTAAACTGTTCTCCAGTGACTCCAAATAATTGTTCAGTCATTAATTTCTACACCATAACGATCGTGTAAACGAGAAAACTTCGTAAAACTAACAATCCACAGTTAACATAATTACCGTGTAGCCCATTAAATGCTTTTCAACAAGACCAGTCAAATACAACATGTCTGGTTTTATGGCAGAGGGCAAACGTCTCAGCACATCGGAACAGGAGTTCCAACGTAGCAATCATTATATCATTTCCTTCAGCAAAGGTGAAGTTGAAACAAAACAGGCTTTCACTTATTTGGTTACTTCAGACGATTTATTGTCGTGAAAATGTTACTATCAGAGTAATTTACGAAATTAGTGGTCTCGGGAAGAGGCAACAATTGCAAATATCCATTTCCCTAATGTAAACTGACAATCATATGCATTTTATATGTACTTCCACCCTTATATCAAAGGGTAAATAAATAAATAATAATAATAAACAATAAAAACCAATTTGGTACATTGCAATTACGTTGAATTGGATCAACATTCTGGAAGAAGATTTCACAGGAAAAATCGAAATTCTGCATAAAGTGTAATTCCCTTAGGCCACGGAAATTTCTCTTTTATTATTCTAAATTTAGAACTTGTCGTGGGGTCATAATGACAAGTTAACACGGTGTTGGTAGGCGTGAATGCTGGTTTATTACAGGGGATCAAGTTGTACATAGCTCGGGTAGATTTACTGAAGTGCCCACTG
>JBCAUG010467771.1:0-15558 GCA_038406175.1 Haplosyllis leylae
CAGATAAAATGAATGAGTGTTGACCCCAACGACAAAAAACGTTTTCCACACTTCGTGAACACCAGGACCCTAAAGCCATGGGTACTATAAAGTATCAAGAGCATATTGCTTTCGGCTTCACACCAGAGAGTGAAACGATGTGTCACACTCCAAAAGGAAACACACTATCCAAACCTCATAATAGGTTGGATGCAGGTCTCTCTACCAAGGTTAAATGAGTTGCGAACTTCTACTAGAAATAATTTCCATTGATGAAAATTGTGTTTATAGTGTAAGAAACTATTCAACAAAGTCCTTTCAAAGTCAAAGGAACTCATAATATTAACAACGTCTGGGAGCCCCCTTGTAATTTTATTACTTCATAATAGCACCAAAGTCACCATCCTAATTTTTTCCCTTCTCAAAAGATGATTTCTTATCAGTCCCAAAGAAGATATGATATTTCCTATCACTGAATTCGCCTCAAGAGAGTCCAGTACACCCAATAGGCCCTTCACCTGTTATCTCCATTCACACCCATTACACAAAGCATCACTTCATCAGAAATCACATCTGGATTGATATCACTGGCCATCTGAGACCAAGTGTCCCAATTCATCTGGGAACATCGGGGTTGAAGAGTGCCAAAAACGCACGAGTACGAACCTATTGCTGGATGAATTTCTGTGAAAAATTGCATCAATGTGAGAAACATTTGGGTCGGGGTTGCGGGGGGTGGGGGCTCTTCGCTTACGTACCCTAATTTTACTAATGCTTTTGAATGACAATACTTCGAAACTACTGTTGAACACAATGTCCACATTTGTATGTTCAGCAGGTGCTGCCACCTTCAGATTTATTGATACAGCACTCATTGCAGGTTTGTGCCAAAGCAGCTTCACTACAAAAGGACCGAAATTGTTCTATTGACAGCTTTATTAGGTGTCAGAGTACAAAACAGCTCTTCTAGCATTAGCACTGAGAGACAAGGAGCACAATGGTACAGTGGTAGGGAGTGCTTTTTGTACAGCTTCAAACCACAACAAACACTGGAAATTAAAAGTAGAAATGAGCCACTTGAGTATCTCAAGTGACACATTTACGATGTAAAATTATTGAAACTGAGAATGTGAGCTGGATAATTCCTCATTTACAACATTGATCTCGTCTTCTTTTAATTTTTGGTCTATTCCCAAACTTTTGTGGAAAGATTGGTGTTAAGGAAAATTATTCTAACACAAACAGGCTTCGAGAAAAGGTTGAAAATCGGAAATTTAAGCTTACGAAAAGAGTCACAAAAATATGATGCTAAAATTATTGTTCTTCTTTCGTTCAAGGAGTCGAACTAGAATACAGTCGTAATATTTCTGGTTCAGTTCCGCACGACAACATTGATTAAACATCAGCTGACTGATGTGTGCCGAGGAAAATTGGAAAGAAATAAAAGGGGATTCTATTACTGCTACATGGGACCGCAGGGACACATTAGAGCGTGCTGCTAGCTGGGCCTCATCCATTAAAGCCGACGTTAAAGCATGAAACACGAAGTATATCAATAAGTTTAAAGGGTACTGACTAAATTCATAGTACGAGTTCAACCCGGTCAGAATTTGAACAATGCAGAATTGCCCAACATATTCTTTTACTATCAACGACGAAAAGACGAAAATTCATTGCAATGCATGGCATGACCGCATTGCATCCATAGCATTGTGATCCCCAGGGAGGGCCAGGGAAAGAAGGACCGGACCTTTTCAAGGGATAATGTATCATGGGAAAGGCCCTGGTCCCCGCCCGTGGACCCATTACATTATGTAACACCATGGGATGGGAGTGCGAGTGATTGGCCTTCGACTGAAAGGCTTTCTTGTTTACTAAGAACTAGTTTTTCAAATCTACCATTCCTAAAAGTATTAAACTGTGTGTTGAAACATAAATCGCCCTTTCCCTGAATACGTAGCTTTACCATTCAATTATATATTTCGATTATACAAATTTATATCAATTTAAAAAATCCAGACGTATTTTACAAGTGGAATTCTCCCGAAGATAATTGAGAAATCTTGGCAAATAACCGGTAAAGGGGTTGGCTTCAGAATTCATGTTTATGGCAAAATTTAGATGTAAACAACACCGGAAGATAATTTCTTTCCTCTTTGTTTTTTCTTGGCACTATGTGTGTTTTAATTAAAAGAAGCCACAATTTTCCTAATGAGTCTAATTACTCTACATTATCTAAAACCGTGCTTCTGTACCTGATAAAAAACCAAGGGAAAAGTCTTGATTACATCCAATTAGATCCAATTCCTTATGGCGAGACTCAATAATTAAAGCATTAATTAAAGAAGTGGAGGAAAACCCATCAACGCGACTTTCCTATCTTTTGCTTTCTTTTCAATGTCAAAAGCCACAGTGTTTCAGTAATTACCGCCCGCGTACGTATCCTATAATAGTTCCACTGGTTTCATGTCCTTTCGTGCGGCTGAAGAATTCCTCCGACCCAACGTTGCGACAAAATGAAAAGATACAAGAAGCCACGGTAAGATAAGCTCCTCTAAATTAACATATAAATGAAGAAGACTTGAAATCTGTTTACATAGACAGATCCTCCAGACAGATGACAAAGACATTTCTATTAGAAAATCTGATACATAGGCAAACATGGATGAGAGATGGATCAACACTGGTGCAATACAAACAAGCTGTAGGGAAATAAGAGTGAATCTTCTTCATTACAAAACTTAACTTTGTTCAGATAATTAAAGAGAATATCCATTTGAGTACAACAATTCTGTTGGCTCTTTTAGGATATTAGTTTTTTGAAGCCATTCTGCATGAAATATGCATGATAAACTGCACTAATTCAATTGGTTCTGACTGATTGTTCTATGTGAAATTAAAACTTTGATGGTTTCATTGTGCTTTCATTCAGTATAATTTAATTTATCTCCCTCATGGAATTTACTGTTTTTATTAGTTCAGTAAATTGAGCTGAAAAAGTATTGTGGCCTGTATAATTTACAAATGATAAATTGGACAGTCTGTGATAATGAAAACACCGGAAACATGGAATGACCCAAATTCAAAGAACTAATTATGAAAACCTTCCAATTTAAATCTAGTGGAGTACAGTGGATAAACAAGACATCAATATGAAACATCAGACTGACAGTTCTTCACTTATGTTTCCAGGGAACCCAACAACAATTCAGACTGCTTGTTTGACTTATTGCGTCTGGACTTGTGTCAAAGATCAATGCATCACCCATTCATCGTTTAAACCAAGTGGCCGATTCTGGGACACTGAACCTGGATCTTAATTCTGTTTGGCAACCAGATTCAACGTTCTCTTTGTGTTCAAAACCCAAAACAAGAGCTGTGGAATCGAGGGAATCCATGAGGCCTGAAGCCATATTAGGATACTTTTGAGTTTAATAATTTGCATCCTTGTATGTTGATTCACATTCTAAGGTACCATCAGTGCAACCTGGTTTTCAAAGGGCAACTGATCTTCAAATATTCGCAAACTTTTTCTGCACAATTCTTAAAATACTACTGAACAAATGCCAAACCATTACAACTGTCTTTTATTCTGCTTCATTCAAGAAGCAGCAGTTGTCAGAAACCAATTTTGTGACATTTCAAAACATTATACTTGTTATGGGAAGTTTCTATACCAAACGCAATTCTTGAATCCTGAATGAGGAGCTTGTTTTGTAGGTAATGAAATTTATCTCAAGACATAAATCCACTAACTTACTGCGAACACAACAACACACCAATTTGCAGCCACATGGATGGTTGAATAATGGAACCCCCATTGTTCTCTAGGGAGCATTTTTCACTCAATGAGTACCTCATTGATGCTGTAAATATTGTTTCAGGCGGATGAAGCACAGTCTCTGATGCCCTGTGTTACATAACATTAAAGTGATACGAATACCAACATAAAGCTTTCACAGTTCTGGATGTTCACCAAAATATTTTCTCTTTCTGTATTCAATAATACATGTTTCTACCATTCCACAGCTTCTGCACACTGTTTTCAAGATTTCCACATAGATTATTTTTAATGGTTTCAATTTTCAATATCAAACGGATAATTTATGTCTAGCAAAAAAAACCAAAAAAAACAACTGAATTTAAAGGAAAATAATGATGATCATCAACAATAATAACACGAATAAGGCAAAGGGTGAGTGTAAAATATTAAACTAGAGGCCTTAAAACAACCTAACAACGAAGAATGAACATTTACTTCTCTGTTCTTCCCAATACAGTGGTGAAATATCAAATGAATCCACACAAAATGTTCTAAGATTAACTTTACATCTGAACAAACTCGTAGAGATGATGATAAAAATTTCATCTGCCATCCACAACAAATGGCTGTCAAACTGTCTTAACATTATTCAAACAGAAAAGTATTACTTGCTAACGCAGAAACTGTTCCGAATTGGATAAGGGAGCCTCAATGGATGTCTAGCTTACATTCCTTGTGGGTAAAATAAACGATAGAGAGAAGGTAAGAGGTAAGACTGAACATACCAATGTGAAATGGTTCTCATTTACAGTTGTTCTGTGACAGTCAAATTACGTGACATATTCCTGTTAAATTGATTACAATTAGACAAATTTTAGAAAAGAGATTCTGCCCTACGATAAAAATTAACCAGGAGCTACTAGTATGGATTGTGAATCTATTGACTGCAGTTACAAAATTCTTTTCATAGCTAATTAATACGATTCATCAGATTGCAGAAAGCTTTTGAAGGACACTAAGATTCCCCTTTCTTATTCTAATAAGTAAAAGCACAAGTAGACCGTCTTTCTGAACTCGTATCCCTTCATCATCGAGCCTTTCCAATGAGAAAAAGGACATGTGGACCGGAGGGGAATGACCACCACTTCTGAACTAGTTGTATTCAAATCAACTTCCAGACTGGTTGCCATGCAAATAATTTGTATTTCTTCAGGAAGTTATGATTTCAGTTAGCAGTTTCTTTGAATGTTTCATAATAAGTTGTTCTTTTTTGAGGAAAAGTAATAATGTACAGTTATTTAAGAATGGAGTCTTCCATCACGGATTTCTTTTCAAATATGGAATGCAATTGAATGTGCTGGCAATACAAACCCAATTTCGGCTGAGTCAGCATTCAGCTTTCAACACTACCTGTGTTGTGGAAATACGCGACTCGCAATGCGTTACTTTCGTTCACAAGATGATGGTTTTCATTGTAGCATAATGGTTTTATCAAAGCAATAGAAGCATTAAGATGCGTGGAAAACGACACTAAAGAACTGATAGTCAAACATGAAAGTGGAGTCTTGTGGCATCATAAAGCAATAAGTGTGTCGTTAATGGGTCATACAGACTGTGGATGGACTGTCATTAAACGGGTCGCGACACAAACAGAAAGTGAAACAGGTCATGCGTCATATAAGCTGGTGCGACAAAGCCCTCGCCAGGGTTTTCAGTTTAGAGCATTGCACTCTGTTCGGAGTTTCAATAATGAATGTAAAAAAAAAATGCATTGACTTTCAATACTGTCTTTTTCTTGAAATTCTACGATGTTTCGTGCAAAGCATTCGAGTCTTTTCCTAAATGACATTTCTGGCACCTTGAAAAGGGTTTTTGACTTTCATTTCACGTTTAGTTTTGAAACTCAAAAGAGAATACAATGACCAGCTCAGAAAACACTGACCAGGGCTTTTTTTCACTTCCATGCTAGGCTATCGATGTATAATAATATGACGTTGCGTCGTCGACCCAATTAGTGGCATGTGCAAAATGACGTCATGGCAGCATTCTGTACAAACAAATTCTAACCAATGACTGCAGGTTAAAGTAGGCCTAATTTCCATAAAACTGCCAAAAGGCTCATCTCCACCCAGATGTTAAGGGCAGGGACAGGATGTTAAGGGCCATCCGATTCAACCACCAAGGTGACTCTAACGAGCCACCAATAATGTAATTTTAGTCTGACATCAGCTGCATTTCTGAAGGACAATGTCTGAGCTTACGTTAACTGATACCCAGCAAGCGGTCCAAATGACCAATATCATTTCTGTATCCAGGAGTCACTACATGTGCGGGTAACCCGACACTTGAAACTAAATTTTCTACATAAATAGGATAAAGCTATTAATGACGGTTAAAACATCAAATTTTCTATCATCACAAATTTCTGATAAGATACACGTTTACTGATATTAATAAACACATTGAACATACCTGTTTGCGGCTTTTTGTTACACTTTGTGCTTTTCACCCATATTATGCTATTCTGGATGTAATATACACGAAATGCGTGTTCTATTAATACATACCTGCAAAGAAATACAAATACAAACTTAAGATTTCATTGTAAAAATTTTAGATCATGTTTTAGGTCATATACTGGACTTGAAAACAAAATGTCAGTATTTGGCTTTCTCCGAAATTGTGGAATTTTTTATGAGATTAGAGTTTTTCGGAAACACACAAAATTGGTACCTTAGCACTATTGTCAACCTTGTATTCCCAAATAGCAGTTTTCTTCTTTATTTGCAGCGCATGATGTTAGAAAACGGAAAGTGAAATACCAGTGGGCTAACAGGATTGCATTTGAATGTTTCAAACGAAAATTCGACTCTTGACACAAGTGATGCTGGTTGCAAACATTAACAGAAACGAATCAAGAATGAACGAAATTTCCTTGGTTCCTACCCGCTATTAATGGCTTATATTGGTAGTCACCAATTTTTGAGGCACAAAGAAACTGAAGCAGTGTGACTTGGGGAAAATAAAAACAAAGCTACAACCACTGCCTATGAAAAACGGACTTCAACATTTTGGACGAATAATTCTTTGATGAGAATTAGATATTGGAAAACACAATTTCAGTTGGTAAATACACTTTCGATTCCCTTAACTGAATTGTAACGTACACAGAAGAAGCACTGTCAAAATGCCATGCCCTTAAAAAAGTAGACTGCTATAAAACTAAATGATGAATGGTAAAAGCTTTGACCCTGGACACCTCTCCAGACAAAATATGACACGCAAGCCATACGTGTCTGGTTTTAAGCTGTACTATGATCCTTCCTAACAAGCAGACTGCATGGAGTGGCCGCGGGGAAACGGATGGCTTGTTTTGTCACTGTGCCCTATGCCTGTCACTGTGTCTTGTGGATCAATGGGATCACTGGGAGATTTGCAGGGATTTAAATGTCTCGTTTTTTTCCATACGATAAGTGCGATCATTCCTTTTGGCATAAAAAATCCATTTGATCTGCAATTAATGTACCACCGTTGGGTAAACTATTTGTGCACGACAATTTAGACATCAAATAAAATATATGTTACTAGCTGTGCCCTAGTCCTTCGTATGGCATGTCATCTTATCAACCTATAATTTTGTTAACTATGGCTTTGATAGTGACGTAAAACTCTGGTAGAGAAAATTAGAGCAAAATACAGCACAAAGAGTAGACTTATGCTATATTTGGTGTGAATCAAGTCTACCTAATCATATCGAGATATTTTGTGACACCATCTGTCAATTTCGCAATGTGTCGATTTGATTCAAATTTTCAACTCGAGTGATAATGTTACAACAGGTAGGTGTACAACAAAGCCATGGCTGTCACTGTTTATCTTACACTATTGTTTGTTGTGGCAACAAGGTCAGTTATCATGACAACGATTCCACAGGTGGATGAAAATGGAGGTGTGATGAGTATTCTCAAAACAATGCAGGTAAGAAGTAAATACATTCATACCCTCTGTATAAACTTACAATCAATCTCGGTACCGTTCAGATAGATTTTAGAACGTTAAGGCTCATAAGCGTTGACGTAAAGAGTCAACGCTACGATGACGTTAGCAATTCAGCTCTCATTGTAAACAATAGAAACAAATGGAATCACTATAGAATGGGGCGCAACCACCTCTGGAGTGACTCTATTGTTTGCAATGACAGCTGTATGACTAGTGTCATCCAACAACGGTGACATTGAGGGTACGTGTAAACAATCCCTAAGATGTGAAGATCCAAAGAATATTAAATCTGTTCCTGTTTGAATAAGTGACAAATGTCAACAATTATTTATTGAATGTGCGTTTCTGTAAAAGGAAAAAATCGACAATCAAGACAAACAAATCAATCTGCTGCGAGTGCTCTGGATGAAAATGTGAACGATCTGCAGAACCAGATTCATTCTTTGAATACAGGTAAAAACAGTGTTAGAATCTTGTTGGTACAAAACAACCTAATTACGATGAATTGATTCCTTCATCCAATTAAATTAAACGAAAGGAAAACGTTCACTCAATTATTGTTTTCTCTAGCTACGGCTGACACTTTGTTTCTTGCGACAATCGCTGCAGAAACCATTGCGATATCAGACGACGAAGCGATTGTCTTCGACACAGCTCCGATCAACCCTGGAGGTCATTACAATACCCTACTCGGAGCTTACACAGTTCCAGTTCATGGATACTATCAGTAAGTGCCTTCAATATCACGACTTTCAATTTTTTACCAACACTTTACTGCTACGACGGGAATGTCATGTTTTCATTCGTGTCTGCTAATCTGTCTACAAGGGGGTCCCTTCCTCATCATGCACTGAGAAGCTATCCGATGATGCAGTAGGGCAGTAGCTACTCCTCCGAAAGGACCAAGCCAGGAAGGAAGGTGTCTCACAGCGAGACTCAATTGGTCACTAAATTTAATCTTATCTTCAGATTCACAGTTGTGAAGAGAAGCAACGATAATCTGTCTAATTTCTACCTGTTAATTGACGAGGAACGATACACTGATAATGAACTGTTAACAACTGGTGGGAATCCAACAAGTACGGTGACCATCAATGTGGAACTCACAGCGGGGCAGATCGTCCGGGTGGAGAATGATGAATCTACCCTTATTTTTGGCACCACTTCCAGTGGCATCATCCAGTCGTGGTTCACGGGATTTGTTTTGTACGAGTTGTAAATTCAAATTATTTCTGTGCTCTAGGGATTTTGTTTGCAATTTATTTCCCTGTCAGAAGAAATAAAGTTTTAGTTTTGAAAATGATAGTTCTGAGGCTTGATCTTCTGTTGAAAGTTATTTTTTTGCTTTGCTCAATGATGTACATCATTGCAGGGGAGTTTTGTTTTCAGTCATGTCTGTCGTTTCATAGCTGGGTTCGCTATACCATGACGCACTGGGAATGTATCCTAAAAAGAACTGAAACAGGCCACCTGGCCCCGAACCCTTCAGTTTCCATTCACTCCCCTGGGGAATGATCAGGTCAGGAAGGACCGGGCCAGGAAGTAAGGCTCCCCACAACATTCTATTGATTTGCGACCCATTTTCACACATTCACGGTTGATATGTGAGTCAGATTTAGCTCTTGTGTAGTCGGAACCGTTTCGAGGACGGCACAAAAAGAGCCAGAACAATACAGCTAAACACAAATTCAACCAATAATATGATTCTACGAGTAATTGCGCATTCTCTATATTGGTTGTGAACCTATCTTAGAGGGTCATAAGAAGATATTTTGTCACTGTAGATTTCTCATTGTGTTGAAACAAGTTTTCAACTGGACTGATAAAAATAAAGCAGGTGGATTTTTTCACAGATTTTCCGTTGCAAAAAGAGGTCAAGACTTTTCATCCGAATTTTGGCTCCTCGTAGATGAAGTCCGCTATTTGTATCTGGACATGGATTTACCGGTTGGAGGAAGTGCAGCACCCACCAGCTGTGTGACCATCAACCTACAACTGAATGCGGGTCAAATTGTGAGGGTGGAGAATGACTTGTCTCAAACCGTTTATGGCACAAGCTCCGAGGGGGTGATCTTTTCCTGGTTCACCGGGTACCTTACACAAGCTTTGTAAGCGAAAGGCCATAAATTCGTGTAATCCAGAATTAATTTTTATAAAATTACAATAATATGTGAAGGAAATGTATTTGTTCTTGTGTTACAAACCAATCGTACTTTCATCCAAAGAGACAAATAAAAATCCATAAAGTCACATTTAAATTTTTGTCGGTTTGTTTGTACATTCACATCCATCTCCGCACTTCGTGGCAAGGACGAGCAGATCAATCTAGCGCAGCAGATAAAGGCTACATCATACAATAAAGTATCAAATACTACATGTTGTCACTAAGAAGGTCCTGAACGGGTGTCAAAGTTTAAAACACGCCACTGACTTCCGACCAGATTAGGAATATAGTCTTTATTTGTCGCAATCCCTAGTCAGGGACCAATGTGACAACGAGCAATTAAAAACTGATTATTGTTGATATTTTTACCCTCCGCTTGCACAGTTTGTGGGAAGGTAGTGTTTTCAGTGGTGTCCACAGAGGGTCCTCTGATGCATTAAGAACCTACCCGATGATAGCATGGAACAGGCACCAGGCCAGGAAGGACCTACCTGCCTGAGGAAGGACCAGGCCAGGCTTCCTGAGCCCCCACTTCTGGTACCCTGCTCCCACTGTCCTGCCAAATGTATCATAGGATTCGGATGATGGTGCAGGCAGGTGGCATTCGAACAAAAGGCTTTCTTCTATATTTCTATATTATCACCAATATAAACACAACCATCGAAGTCAAAATTTCAAGGACAATCATTATATTTTGTCGAGTTAATTGAGTCATTAACGATACCCCATTTTGGATTCCAATGTCCAATTCATTAATTTCAGGATAAATAGTTGCAATCAACAGGTACGCGACCAATCGTGCAAATGCGACTCGGCCCCCCAGGCAGCGGACACTTGGTCTGAGGCATCCAAGCAAAAAGCTCAGTAATTGGTCTTTAAATATCATTCTAGTAAACGGAACTGGAACAGCGTTCACATTGTTTGTAAACTGTCCTGTGATAACCAAAGGTCACAGTTAATAGTTTTCGCTTAACAAATGCGCCATTCTCACGTTATTTCTTTTAATTAAAAATTAAAGAGGCAACTTGTTACATAGTTTCGAGTCTACATTGCCGTCAAGATGAAATCATTTTGTTTTATTTTTGGCGTATTGGCTCTCTGCAACCTTGTACTTTCAAGTGAAACTGACGATCTTCGGGAAACGACAAACGCTCTTCAGGTAAGTGGGCTGAACTCGGTTAAAACAACTAAACGTTAAGTGTAATTTACAGACAACTCGTGCATTTCTTATGGTAAAACTTCTAGACTCGATAGTATTTGGACTCTTATTTAGATAGAACCAGTGTGTCATCCTGTGCTTTTACACTTACAGCATGAAGTGGAAGAACTCGGCGCCCATTTGAAAGAATTGAAATCAAACGAAGAAACAGCTGAGGTACAAACGTTTCTCATTCAATGTTTACATA
Organism: Haplosyllis leylae; assembly: GCA_038406175.1. Classification (NCBI taxonomy): domain Eukaryota; kingdom Metazoa; phylum Annelida; class Polychaeta; order Phyllodocida; family Syllidae; genus Haplosyllis; species Haplosyllis leylae. Next base: position 11,312 of record JBCAUG010467771.1, read on the forward strand.
ATTATAACTTACTATTTAGCTTAGGATAACCGAAACAGGTGAAAAGAAACCTGGCCATATTATCTTAATGGTATAACAATTCCAAGGCCATTGGTGTCCCGAGTCACCAGTGACGTTTCTTTGCTTCGAATAAATGGTCTGTAGCAGTCCTCTTTCAGCAATACTTTATCATGTTATTTTGAGCCGTCCACGATTTAATTTTAAAGAAATCGATTTATTCTGGCACGCCGGGAAAATCAGCCATCAAACGAAGTTTTCCCTTCATGATGTTGACTGTTTTAAATTAGAAACTTACAGAATTGACGCTGTACATGAAAACAGATATTACTGAACCAAAATGTCCCGTAGATTTCAAAGTTATAGAAATTCATTTTTCATATCCATTTAAATACTTTTTTTTGATGTTTTTAAAAGAGGCGAATCACCGCATTGGAAGAGGAGAATGCAAACTTCAAAGCGCGAGTACTTGCCGATGGCAACAAAATAAAGAAACTGGAGAAAGCCCTTCAAACGTCACTGGACGGAAAACAGATAACGGGTAGAATAAAACTTTTTGGCCGAGGGTCCAACACGGTGAACTAAGAATGGCAATTACACCTTTTTTGGTAGTGCTAATACTAATGCCAAGTTCTCGATGGGAATGGACCCTTCATGCTTTCAGATAATTTCAGTGTGTTTAAAATAGATCATGCCTAATATTCATGCTGTAATAACGAATATTTTCAGAAATGTTTTTGTGTCTATTCAAGACATCAGCTGATACACAAAGTTCGACATGCTACTTTTTTGATATTCTACTTAATTCAGCTGATACGGTGTTTCTTGCGACCATAAGCGAGTACACGTTACCAATAGGAACATCAGACCCAATCATCTTCGACCAAGCAGTAATCAACCCCGGTGGAAACTACGACACAGCAACCGGAGGCTACACTGCACCGTTCGATGGCTACTACCAGTATGTGGAATAAATGAGTGTTGCTTTTCGACATGTAAACAAGAGAAAGCATCACAATTAAAATATGACGTCATGAATGTAATTAACATGTTGGTCCGGTGGAAGGTATCAAACTCAACTGCCTTCTATCTACAAGCAGAAGAGACAATTAAAACAATTCATTTCTAAGACGCTTCCTTTCTGTCCTTCATGCTGTAGATTTTCCGTGACCAAGAGAGGCTCTGATTTCTCTGGTACTTTTTTCTTGACGGTGGATGAAGATGCCTATGCGGCGATGTTAACCTTCTCCGACAACGATTCCGCACCTTCCGCCTCTGCGACCATCAACCTGGAGCTGACGGCCGGACAGGTTGTGCGCGTGGAGAACGTCGACTCGACTATAATTTATGGAACTGAATTTGGCTTGGTGTACACTTGGTTCAGTGGACATCTTCTCTACGCATTGTAGAAAAGTGTTGAAGGTAAAGAAGGTGAATTAACATTGGCATCTTGATACACGGTTGATGAATAAATTTTCTCCAGCTGAAGCATAAACTTTAACAGTGTTCGTTCTTCACTAAAATTAAAGAATGAAGTAGCCACGTCTTGGCGACCTATGTCTCGACACAAACGATGCCAGAAAACGATTCAATTATGATGGCATTGAATTTGTCTTGTATGATTTTACCTCTGGGCATTCTACTGGTGCAAACTAGCCATCTAACTTCAATGATCTATTTTAGTAAAGAAAAAAATTACAAAATATTAAAAAAAGCGATGCAATATCTATGAATTTTCTTTTTGGATCTGGGAAAATTAAAGTTTGGACCGGATACGTACAACTTTCAAAGCTTAAAAACATCCCTCAGTCACATCAGCTTTGATCCCTTTTTCATGAGAAAGTGGACTACCAAGTCTGATCGAACTTCATTCAACAGACAGTAAAATATTTCACTTCTTAAACATTCATTGCCGAAGGACAAGATATCGAAAAAATTTGACACCGAAGCAAGTAAACGGTGAATTGAAAAATCCATTATAATTTACGATGGTAGATGAACAAATTATAATTGTAGACCTATTCTGTTTGTAACAGACAGAAGATCTATGGTCAGTAGTTTTCACAGTTCATGGTCGAAAATTACTCTTTCATGATCCTTTCATTTTCTTCTAACTTTTTTAGACTCCGAATGTTATTCCCGTCTTTTAGAACGGGCACACTTGTCCCCAAATGTTCCCGTTTGCCACCGCCGCATGTTCCCCTCCTCCGATGGACTACATTTCATTGGGATTTAGGAAAATGTTGGTACAATATGGGGTGGAACCCCCTCCGTAGAAGATTTGGCACTCCATTATAGGAATCTTAGATATGCCCCTGAACATTGCATGTTGAGTACAGAAAGAGATTTTTTTTTGGTATCGGACGTGACATAACAGGCCTTTTGGTGGTTTGCTCATAATCTATCACCAGGTTTTTTACGGTTGAGTTAAAAACATAGGAAAAGCAATGTGAAGAAAACACATGTACGCGAAGGTTCAAATTTGCTCGTCATATTTACCCTACCATACTTACACATGGTTCAGTATGAATGCGTGGTTGCAAGAGGGAATTAAATTGAGTGACAAAGATCGCTGGACCAATGAGCAAAATATTCACTGCACACCGCTGGTAGCCCAGCTACAAACGGTTGTGGAAAAAGTACCAAGCGTAAAGAACTACATCTACATTTTCCTGTTCGCCGCACTCAATCCGACGGTACGAATCGATCGTTTTTAATAGGATAATTATTATGGTTTGAAATACTGTATTGGCCATTGCGTTATCATTAGAACCTTGCTCACTTAACAAATGTGTAACTCTCAAAAAAAGTCGTGGACACCACAATTAAACACTGCAAAAACCACTTGTGGATATTTTGCTTTTTAAAAACTAGATTTACTACAATACACAAAATACAAGCAATAAATATGAATGTGGCTGAAACCGTTGTCGTGCACACTGTGCTACAAGCTCAATCCCGGGAATGAATTCCACTAGTGACAAGGATGTAAGTAAAAAATGGTCCCTTAATCCCTTAATCTTTTAGACGTTCCGAACGTTTAAGTTCTGAAACGCTAAAATTCCCATTTGCAATGACAAAAAAGCACGAGATTTGATAATTTTGCTTTTCACACTTCCTTTATTAATGTACCCAAGACACTCATGGAATATGACCGTCACTTATTTACCTCCCCCTCCCCTCCCCGCCCTGACACATGACCAATCACCAGCCGATCGTTATCTCAAATCATTTCGAGGTATTATGATCTAATTTAGTTACTTAAGCGAGAGCTTCCACGAAGATTGTCAATCACAAATTTTGGTTTGCAATTGGTACAACCGCAAACACGACGGCAGACATGAACTTTTTAGGCCTGTTATTCGTTTCCATTGCTCTTGGCTGTTCAGCCATGGCATCGGATGATGACAACGGCGACTTGCGGAGAATGATCAAAATTCTGCAGGTAAACATTATTGTGCTAATTGCAATTTGTTTTCCTTCATTTTTTTCTGACAACATAATCAATGTGGGATTTTGTTATTGCAGCATGAAATCGGATCACTAAACATGAAGTTGAAAGCGAATGAAGAAATAACGAAGGTACGAAGAGTGTCCAGTTTCCCCTTATGTTATTTTCTTTGCGTTCTACTATATATATATATATGTTCCCTAGATTTAAAATTGTAATTGGTGTTGACGCATTTTATAATCTAGTTCGAAACTGTAATCTTATTATTTACTAGACACGTATTGCCGCCTTGGAAGAAGCCGTTCAGAAGGCCCAAAACGACACAGAAATTGCAGGTAAGAAGGAAGTCCATTACTTCACAGATTTAGAAACTCTCTCATCTTAGAATCCAGTATCTGTATTTGCAAAGATAGGTGTAATAAAACTTACGCCTCAATAAGTCTCTTCTGTGTGTATTCATCTCGTCTTAACTGTCACTCTTTCTAACCAAATACCCGCATAATAATCTTATCAACAATCACAACGAGGCACCGTGATTTCTCACAATTTAAAAAAAAAGGATTATGTTCACTTATGATACGACCTCATATGAAGTTGTCATTTTTTTGGCAGTACAGTTCGACGATAAGCCAAAATTTCAGTTCTTACTTTGAATTATTTATTTACATACGAGTTTTTTAGTTGTGTTCTTACGTGACCGGTAGAGGGTGTTAGATTTTCGGATTCCTTTTTAGCAGAGCTGTTGTAAACAGCTGGGCTATTTAAATGGAAATATTTTTTGGTGAAATCTCCAAGATTC
>JBCAUG010467882.1:0-15557 GCA_038406175.1 Haplosyllis leylae
GTTTCCACTGATAACATACCACAGTATTTACATGATTACTACGTGCTACGCAACTTTGGGATTCTAGCCGCTTTCACTATTTTTGCCTTTAAAAAGAACAACTATTGGGCTAGGCAGACTCACATATAAATTGAATTTGACTTGGGCCCATGATAGCTCCTAATCATGATCGGCTAACAATCCAGAAGCCAGAAACAAGATTATTTCCATTAAGGGCCTGATTTTGCAGCAGTATATACTGAAGACATACAGCCGTCCCTCAATTGGGCTGTGGCGTTTTGTCTGCAAAAGTGACTCCTTCCATAATAAATTGTATCAAGATAATTAATTGCATTAATAGGAAAGTAGGAGAGGACAGAAGCTTTCAAATCCAGGAGCGCCCAGTGGGACAGGTAGCTCAGTGAAGTTGCCAGGTACAACCATCCATTTTAGTTCAGTTTACAACTTATGAAATTCTTTTTTCATCGTATTTTTCCCACAGAAAATTCAGACTTAACTAGTGTGTGGGTACACTATTGATATGATGCATTAGCAGGTACATATTTAAATGATTATCATATTATGCATGTTATCTTATTGCACTGATTCGTAATAAAAGGTAATGTTATAAATCCTCCGTGAGTACTTTAAAAAAATTGCTTTTCTTTGCTCTCTTTATCATGAGCTGCATTTGTAAGTGATACAAAGACTAGCCAAATACTGACCCAGGTTACATGCAAAGAATTTTTGCGGGATCACATAATTGTGATTATTATTGATGGATTTGTAATTTTTTTACCATCAACAAGGCCAGGACGATCACATAAAATATTAAATAGTAATATTTTTATTGTGAGTTCTTCTGAGTGGGTTGTTAAATCTATTTAGATACTTATGTGGTATGCATATGTTGGCGCCCCTGTTCCCACTGCACAATACTTTACCTTGTACGGAAGAGAAACTCATCCAGAATACTAAACACCTCAAACGCCTTTGTTGAGCATAAATTGGCATAAGGCTGAATAGATTTGCAATGTTTACGTCTTTCTCTGCACTAGCAACTTAAGTTGGTCAATTTTAATTTGGTTCCCTTTCAGAGATATGAAGATAAATTGTTTTCAATTTTAATTATTTGCAAAGTGTCCACACTAATATTGTAACTCTCTTAAATTTAATTAACTAAATTTGTACACAACTCCAAGTCATATTTGCCTCAAGAATAATTGTGTGAATGACAAATTTTATGTGTGTTAATTATTACACAATACTGGACAAAAATACTGGCGGATTACTTCACAATAATCTACCCAGATTCACAAGAAGAACGCACACAAATCTTTGCTTGTCCGTTCTTTACTTTCTTTTCGAGATTTGATAAAGGAGAAGCACATATTTTATTCGAAAAATATTAAAGACATGGTCTGTGTTTACTTCTTGGAACAATTCAATGAATTACAAAATGAAGAAGCAGTAAAATATTAGTGTCTTGAGGCAATGTGCACATTTCTCATTTTGATGTGAACGAGTTCTTGCACTGATGGAAATATTTAGGAAATTTTTGAAGACATTTGACACATTTTTGCAAAGAGATTCCCAACGTTACTTTCTACAGACAATGCTCATTACAATTTTGCAGAAGCCGTTAACAAACGGTTTCTTCATGATCGTTATGTGTCTGAGATTGAGACAAAATGCGTTTTGAATCAGAACAAAAACACACATTTCAGAAGGCAAATACGCCTTTATACTTCAAATGGTATGTTCTGCGCCCGAAAGACAGAAGAATAATTTCTGACAAACAATACTCTTCAATATTTCCCTCAAGTCCATCATTACTTGATATTCACACAAAATTCAAGGAAAAGCAATCTTACCTGATGGGTCTGTAAGGGATCTGGGAGGCTGCGCGTTGGTGCCGGTGGGTCCCGCCGTATCCAAGGGGTACAACCCCGCGGAGGTATAGTCCTCGCATGCCTTCTTTCTGTCGCCGCGATCATCCCCGGGCCCTCGCTGATCATCTTGCTGCATCATCTTCCTTGTCGGCTACGGTCGAGTTTTATTCTGTCAAAATCAGGCAGCTCCTAACTTACTTTATTACAAAAATTTGGCTACAATCCTTTTCGCCTCGATGGCAGTAAACTGATATACAAGGGACAAGGTCGAGTCCTTAAGTGAGTAAAGTATCTTCTCTCGGTTCACCAAAGGCTGTGATTCGATGTGTCTCCTGTAACTTCAAGCTGATATAACAGTTTTTCCCTCCTCCTACTTTGCTGCTTTCGGTCAACAAATAAAGGTAGTTGGGTACTCTATTCTGAAATTGAAAACACTAATGAAATTTTCGCCCTGGTGTACATTTTATATTGAACTAACTCTGAGCTAGGAGCCTCACCGATTTGATTGGCCAATCAGGAGCAGCTTTCCAACACCAAACAAGGCTCGCCTGCCATAATCAATTTTTCGCTGGATGTGATTGGACAAATGGGTCAGCTATCTTCTGTAGCTTTAATACATGACAGTATGGATGTGGCCCCGATAATTGAACCTAAAAGCTTAAAGATGCTTAATGATTCCTATATCTCTCAAAAGCTATAATCAGCTTTTAATTATAACGGTTTTTGTCTAGTGTAATGTATCTTAAGAAGAATGTATCTGAATAATAGCCTGTGTTTTTATGTCTATTTCTTTTAACACATTTTATCTTTCCTACGTGTTTACATGTTTACGTTTGTGTGTAATCCCGTTGTTTGTGTGCAATTTCATTGATTAATCGGAATCAACATATATGTGTAGGGAATAATGTCAGAGGGAAAAAGTAATTTGGGATGGAAGGCTGTAAATAGAGACAGAGGAAAGCAGAGAGACAGATAGACCTTAAGAGAGAAAGAACGTGTGTGCGTTTGTGTATGTGTGTGTGTGTGTGTGTGTGTGTGTGTGTGTGTGTGACAACCTGGATAAAATCAGACATAAATGTTAATGATGGGCTGTGACATTTGAGTTTCAAAGCCAGACACATTTATGAAAATAGAAACGTTATTTTTGAGTCCAGATTATTATCCTTCTTTTCATGTTTACCTATTCATGTACAAACGAGAGAGAATAAACTATTATTATTATTATACTCAGTAAACAGTATTTAGTCTTTACTTTAGTACCGGACATAGCATTGACCCACAGACGGATCCTTTTCAGTGGGTTACAGATAGAAGCAGCATCTTCACCCTCCTCCTCTTGTTCTTGCCCCATCACCACCAGCATCAGGACCAGGACTCTTAAGAGGACCCTCCACACAGTGGTAGGACCCCTGTGGAGGGTAATTATGGGCACATTCTGGTTGTCCCTTTTGTGGACCCACCTGTCACCACGCCACTCGCCACATGCCCCTCGATTTCATGCCTTGTTACACAGATTTCGGTATTATACATTTTAATCACCGATGTTCAACATTGATGAGGTGGTCTTTTTGGTGGAGGGACCCTTTGCACGGACGAGTGAGGGCCGCGAGGGTACAGCCACTTTCAAGGACCTCGAGGTTTCATCTATGAAACCAACCGCAGAAGATGAAAGCAAACAGATTAGTGTATTGGCTTAATTGTGTGGGCTGTGTTCGGTTCTCGGTAGTTTGTTTTTCGGCACGTGAATGAGCTCTAATTTGCCATTGATCACCAGCGACATAGGGATTAACTCGTTTTAAAATCAAACACTCGTCCTGTTAAGTGCTCCTTGACACGTGGCTTGATTGTTTATTGTGTATCAATATTTTGAAGTTTCTAATCTTTTGTTACGATTAGAAATTGTGGTTTACCGGGTCACTTTATTTTTCCAATACTGCAGCTGTTATTTCATCTTCACACATCAAACACTTTCACAAGTGATCTTAGTACATTATAAATAAATTTCTAAAAAATTAACAAAAAACAAGTGTACAAATTCAACAAGGAAAAAGACAGAAACTAAAAATACTGACTGTAAACCAGATTCTATATCAATATTTCCTATTATAGAATTAAATGCAACAAGAAATTGTCAGTTTCTGGTCTCTGAAAAAAAGGCAAAGTTTCCCGCACTTGTTTCATTCCACTATAGTTTTCCCATAACAAGCTCGTAAAGAGTATGGCGAATGAAAGAGCTTAATAAAATTACCTAGGTGTTGAAATGCAATAAGGTTTATTACTAAATAGGTCAAATTGAATTACCAAAGTCAGACCTGTAATTTAAATTAGTAGCGCATTAGGCTCAGACTGAAAACATGTTACAGTAATTTAACTCATTACAAATAATATTGCATTAATGTCCGATTAATGTACCTTAATGTGAAGCTGTTATTTCTTATTCAACATGTCATTTAAAAACAAAATCCATCTCCTTGGATAATAATCATAGCCCTTTATACTGACTAAGATTTGTGTTTTTATTAAAATGTAAATTGAAAAGTAGTATAAGGAAAGGAAACACGATGGAAAGTATCCATTCGCGACTCAAGTAGTTTGATGTTATCTTTACTTATCATCTTAATCTTTGGCAACACCGTGATGAAATTTTGATTTTGATCAAAAGATGTAAATGGGACAACTACGGAATAAAGAACTAATGATCCAGTAATTCTCTGCCTTGCCTTGCCTCTGCCTTCTTCACTTTCTCCTCTTTTCCTAACAACCAAATAAAATTTGTCGTTGCATTCATTCCAATACCCTAACAGATGCAGCTGCAATTATAACTCTTCAGTGTCACAACCACAATGGCAAATGTAACCGGAAATGATCAGTGGGACTGAATCACGGGGGTGCTGAATCAGTGAGGCTGGACACCTCAGGAACTATTCTGTGTCAGCCGGGGAATGACCGCAGCAAATAAGGAGAAATCCCGCAGAGAAGGTCATGTTGTCAGAATCTGGACATCCTTTAAGCTTCCTCTTGTTACAGTCAATGACAAGGAACTTGACATTGGGATTTGTCATAGTCCATTGAAGAGGTTACACAAATAATCTCCTCTGTCCACATGTGCTTTTTGCTGTTTGATTTGAAACCAACAGGGGGATTATAAATTCAAAGTTCGAGTTGTTTTTCTTTTTGAAACGAAAACAAATAAGTGGAGAGCTTGAATATGAGCTACTTTATTGAGAAATTGCCGGATATTGCTTCTGATTTTAATATTTTACGCCACTCATTTGGAGATATATACACGAGCTATGTAAAGATTCACCAATAAATTTTTCTACTACTGTAACTTATTTATTGGTTTGAAAAGTTGAATTTTTAGTGTTACAATTTCAACTTACTTGCTGAACTTAAAATTCTTTTAGATATCTTATATATTTTAAATAAGAAATACAGCCACAAAACCCATTATTTACATTAGAATTTTTCGACGATCACATTTCTACCACAGCCACTTCACATTAACAGAATGAAGTGTTAAATAAGGTTACAAATCAAATCCGTAATCCTGCAGTAAGCGGCAGATCTACCTGCAGGGATCTCCACGGTAACACGAGCTGTTTTGTGGAAGGGTTGTCCCCCACTGAGCCGTGACATTAACTAATCCCTTAACAGCCTGTCGTAACATTTAACCAATAAGGGCAAGAATCAAATTGAAATTTGTACACAAAAATCCACTGTCCCATGGAGTATTAGGATCTTTTTTTAATTTTAATACTCAGGAAGATTTTCTACCATGAGTCTAAGAAAATTGAGACGAACTGACTGAAAGTTTAAAATTAGCACAACCCATAGTCCTCAGATGTGATTTTTTGGTTGATTCAGTGGTTATTTTGCCAATTCAGGGTTAATTAAATTCATTAAACTAAAACTAAAAGTTTCCCACAGGTTCTGATAAATAGACAGGAAGGCCTTTAAAAGTTAACACCTGTCCATGTTTGAGTGCTTACAAGTAGGAGGGGTACTAGTTAGTGGCTTTTGTCGTTTAAGAGGGTCACACGCAGGCAAAGTCACCTCCAGTAGATTGCTCCTGCTGATATTTATGTTGTTGGCAATTAAATAAAACGACAATTAATACAAATCTTTGAATACCGTTCCAAATCAGTTCTCACAATGATTTTCTTCTTTTTGTTTTGAATAAGAAACAGATTCAGAAAACTGAAAATTGAATTTATGGTCTGGTGTAGAACATGTTTTTATTTGTGAAAAAAAACAACAGAATCGATGAAATTACAGAAGGGGTCTTGTAAACAACATTTTCTAATGTAGCCTAACATGCTATTTGATACATTTCCTACGTAACTCCTGTGTTGACATTATTTTGAAAAAAAAAATTGACGACTGACTGAATGAAAGTGACAAACATGAACCTGATACGTTTGACACCTGCTCAAGTCGAAGGAGGTGTCGGACAAAACGGTTCTGGAAGCATGATTGTTTCGTTTTTATCTGGGTTTTCATTGTTCGTGCTGATTTGACAGTTTAACCTGAATATTTTAATTGGTTTCACACAATTAATTCATATTAAGATACTTGTAAATCGATCTCTTTGTTAGAAAACTAAGCCCTTTTAAGTTTCCATAATCATTTCCCAACAGGTATCTGATAAATTGCGTTGAAAAATGTTTATCCAAAAATATAAGAAACGAGACTTTGGGGCCTTGAACCCAAATCGCTCAACATTATATCAAAGAAATTTGTATAGTTTACAAATTTCCATGCTGGACCATTGGTGTAAAACAAGTAAATGGCATCTTTGTTTTCTTTTGTGTCTTAATAAATAGCAATTTTCATAGAAAATCATGGAGTTCTGACCTTCAAACGAGAGAAAATCAAAAGGCAGTGCCTTTGTTTAATCTAGTCTTTCTTATTGAGATATCACACAATGGATTAAAAATTCACTAAACATAACCCAGGGCACAAGTTATTCATTTGAAGCTGTCAACGAGCCATCAAAGTGAAAAATTGGAGAGTTTCTTTCAATTGAGCGTGAATAATGAGAAATAATGATGTTTGATGTGTTACAAATAGAGAGGGAGGGTCGGTCCGAGCGAGATTTTCAATTTGTAGTGTCTCTATTCCCAGAAGTATGCTCATTAGCACGAGCATTCTTGATAAGCATTCACGCGCGAGTGGCGCATCTGCCGCACGTTTCACGCGCATGTTTTTGGGTGTCGCACAGAGCGCCAGGGCCATAAGGCAGCTTCAATACCCTAAGCTTATCCCGGGAGGGGTGATTACATGTGATTTTTTGGAGGGTGTTGAAAGATTGAAAGAAAATCTGGTTTCTTTCAGATAGGTGAATCCCATTAACCATTCAAACACTGACCGGATCATAGTATTCTAAGAACAGAAATACTGTAGCCCTTTACAGTGTTGTGCTAATTTTACTGATCATCAGAGCTGCACAAATGATTTCATGAAAAGGATATTTTTTGCCGCCCGCATCCTAAGGATGTGGGAAAGTACTGTTTTCACAGGTGTGTGTCTGTCAACGGGGGGGGGTACCCCATGGTCTCTGGTCCCATGTCCCTTCTAGGGGTAGCCCTGTCATTTCTATGGGTACCCCTATTCTGTCTGGGGGCACCTCCTGTTCTGTCTCAGGGGTACCCCCTGTTCCATCTAGGGGTACCCCTGTCCTAGATTGGGGTACTCCCCAGACAGGACATGGACCCCTCCCCTGGACAGGAAAGGTGGTACCCCCCCCCCCCCGGCCAGGACAGGGGGGTACTGGGCAGGACAAACCAGGACGGTTGTGCGGCGCGGACGGTCTGCTTCTTGCGTTCACGCAGGAGGACTTTCTTGTCTAAGAGTTAAATTTTCTTTAATGGAGATAATTTTATGATGCTGACATCTGGGGACAATTCGATTAAGCTGCTTTTCTGAATCCGCCGTAACATCTATTGTGGACCCAAACGTGACACTGTCCAGAAAATCTTGTACACTGAGTAATGGGGATAGCATTCATCGGCAAGAATGGGTGCTCTACCCATTCTCTTGCAATGTATCACTAAAAAATATTGTGAACGATTTATTTGTTTCGTTCAGTGTTTCATACACCTTTATTTCTTGGGTCGTACGTTTTTTCTACATCAGCAATGAACATTGCACTTTTCCCCTCACATTTGAGTTTTCAAACATGAACTATTTTTAGACTACTTATCCTTACTATGCAAATTAGTGTATCTCAAACTTTACTGAAAAAGAGTTAATCTAAGGTTTTTTTTGACACATTTGTTGTGTCTTTGACTGATTAATATATGTCTTTCAAGAACAATGTGATAAAATAACTAAGAAATATTGACCACTTGATCAAATTTTATTAATTAGTCTGAAATATTTAAAACGTAAAAACTCAACTGTATCAAACAGAGGTAGCACCGTTCTGCGCAATGAATACCATTGCTAGCAGACAACACATGTAATAAACAAAAGGTCGAAGAGTTTTACACTTTTTAAATTGAATTGAATTTTGTTTTAGCCTGATGCATGTTGTCATTGCAGTGGGTCCCAAATAAGAATCAAGAAGATTCGTGGTACAAGGTCAGGACTAGACAACAGAGTCAATTCATACCCACCGAATTAACATTCTATTTTATAATTAAAGCGAACTGTTTTTTTTTGTTTGGCAGAGTTTAAGTTAACCCTTTTACTCCAGAAACTCTGGGTTCAAATAGACCCTTACTCCAACAACCAATACAGTGCTGAATGAGGATACTGATTGCACCAAGCCACATTTCAATAAATAGTACACATTTCAAACTGATCGATGTAACAGCTCAAATGCATTGAAGTCTGTGAAGAGCGACTCGCCATCATAACATAAAATTGGCCACTAAAAATTCAATTCAGAGAACGTACAGGAGAATACACTGTATTCAAGTGTTTGTTAGGCATTGAGATATTCGAGTTTTTCCAAATTGAATTCTACAAAAGCTACCGAATCTATCAAATTTGTAGAATATCATTTCAATAGCCCTGTAAACATTGCAGAACACTATTTATAGTCAGCAATTTTGAAACCAAAATGACTAAAGAGTGTTCTAAAATTCTACAGATTTTGTGGATTCCATAGAATTTAATTAGGAAAAACTCAATTGTGTTGTTAACCGAAACCAGACTCATGTCTGTTCATTTGACTTCGGTTCAAAATTCTGTGTTCTTGAATTGTGTCACGTGTTGATAAATAGAAATTTGAAAGTTTTATCACATGTTTTAATTGCAACAAAAGAAACATTGTTTTCAAATAGTGACCTTCTCATTGTTCTGGAAGGGAGTGGGAAGAAGTTATTTTCTCATCTCAAAATGACCAAGGTGGAAATAGAAGATACTAATTTGCTGAGGTGAACCCCTTAGTTACCTCCACTATGAATATGTAATCTCATTATCTGGCGGTGAAAGCGGCTCGGCTGGTTATCCATAGACGTGATAATTGTAGAGTTCCGTCGAAGCAACGAGTAACCGGTGAACTCAGTGTCTGTTCTCAGTCAAAAATTTATTATTTTTGGTCCTGCCGTTCTGTTAACAGACGACAGGAGCTGGCTGATGCTTAGATATTTCTCTGTATTTTGAGTTGCTTCACATACATGGGAGATAAGCCCCCAAACACCCCTCTCACTTGCTGTGTACCCCCGACATACCCTCATCACTTGTGTACCCCTGATACCCTCATCATTTTTAACTTTCATCTGTAGATGTGTATGAAGGCAAGACCACTTGAGACCTGCATGCAGGGACTTATTTTAATTTTACATGAAAGAAATATAAACGCTGAGGAACAGTCAACCCGGCATGAACTCTCAGTTCTTTTAAGAGAAATTTCCAAGAGTGCGTCTTTAATGGTTTTAAAATGTCCAAATTTGGAAAGACCACAGCAATTCTAATCCCTCCTTTCATTAGAATGTTTCTAACTAAATGTATGGACAAACGTTTCTGACAGCCTGTAACAAAGGATCGTCTTACTTTGACAATATCGAAGTGAAAATGTTGTGGTTCAAATTCCTAAACGACGATGGAAGTATTTTCGGAATCTGTTGACGTCCATATGTCATTCAAATTTGTGTAACGGGTTTGTGGGACCAGCAGGAGTCGCACTCATGGTTGACTCTGAAGGTCAACACGCACACTCTTAAAATTGGACCACAAAGCTCTGAAAATTACATTATCGCACGACATTTTAACATTATTTTTTGGTTTGTCCCATTTATCTTTCATTGTTAAGATATCTTATTCTTTGTGTAGTCTTGATGTCCAGAATTGGTAGATTGTCTACCAGCAAAAACATTAACACTCGTTTTATTGTCACATTTTGTTTCACTAAGCGACGAGTAATCGTATCTGAAAACTTGGGTGAAACGATATTTCCGATCCCTGTGTGAAGGGCCGAGCATGGCAGAAGGGGTCATCGGAAGGGATGGAGAAATGTTACAGATGGGCCCTGCAGGAGGAAACTGCAGGAGGTACAGCAGGCGGCTTATACTGCAAGGGCCACAAGTCTGAGTTTGTTCCCTTCGCCTGCATAGAGAGAAGGCCCGTCCGTACCGTGCCCCGGGGCCTAACATCAAAATGCTAATGAAAATACAAGGGGCTTAATGCAAAGAATACGCATTATAAACAAATACGTTGTAAATGAGATTTAGCCAGAGAATGGGCATCCCACAGCCTGCCTTTGATGGAGTTTGTCACTCTAGATAATTTCAATCGGAAGAGGAGGTGTGAATGTGTGTTGGACGGGGGGAGACATTGTGATACTCAAAAAGAGCCTCAGGGAGCGTGGTGTGTGGGGACTGTGGGTGAGGGACGAGAAGAATGGATGGAGGGTGATACATTAACCTCTGCAGAACAAAAGATACAATTCGCATATTATTGCCTGTTCTGCCAGGAATTGTCAAAACAAAACAAAAAAGAGGTACATAGATCTACATTTAGATGTTGGGCGTTTGGTGATTGTGTGGACACGGAGTAATGAGTACAATTCTGTCTACCCAATGATCCCATTTAACTTATTAATACCAAGAAAATCCTCCTGCGTGAACGCAAGAAGCATACCGCCCGACGCATAGCAAGTGCTCCCTGTGTTGTCCTATCCCTGGGGGGGGCAAGGTGGGTGGGAGGCAGGGGGACTCAGCCAGGGGGGTACCCAGGCTGAGTACCCCCCTTCCCAGTTGTGGGACTGAGTACCCCCCTCTGCCAAGTTGTGGGACCAAGTACCCCCTGAATGTGGGCCTGAGTACCCCCCCAGCTGTGGGCCTGAGTATCTGCCCAGATGTGGGCCTGAGTACTCCCCTGGGCCAGACCCCCACAGACCCCCTTGGCTATGTGTATGATCTGAGTCTGAGTACCCCCACCTCCTGGACAGACCCCCACAGACCCCCTGGCTATGTGTATGATCTGAGTACCCCCCCCTGTTAACAGACAGACACCTGTGAAAACATAACCTACCATTGTACTACATACATGGGCGGTAACAACATTTAATGGAATTGAAAGACTAAGTCAGTGTCAATCTGTAAAGATTGGAAATCAGAACTGGGTGACCAAATTTGAGTTCTGAGGGTAATAGTTTCAGTTTGTTTGTCAGTTAACTGGGGGTACCCCCAGCCAGGGATGGGGTACCTCCAGCCAGGTCAGGTTGAGGTATCCCCTGGCCAGGGATGGGGTAACCCCTGGCCAGGTCAGGTTGGGGTACCCACCCCCAGATCAGGTTGGGGTACCCCCTGGCCAGGCATGGGGTACCCCCCAGCCAGGGATGGGGTACCACCCAGGTCAGGTTGGGGTACCCTCCCCCAGCCAGAGATGGGGTACACCCTCCCCGGCCAAGTGTCCAATAATTAGTGACTTGAGACAATGGTCAAAATTATAAATGTAAAATTTCTGTACCATATTTGTATGTAAACATGTGACCTATTCCATACATCAGCTTTGACTGTTGTCTGGGAATTCGTCATTTCTGAATGCAGTTTTGAAAACTGTAAAATTCAAAAAATAAGGACAGGTCTTCCTCACGAATTATTTTTTGTTTCCATTTTGTTTCCATGTATTTTTCTCCGTATGGGTTAATCGATTTCAAATTCATTTGTAGATCTATTTCATGTTTACCATTTCCTCACCTGAAAGTGACTTATATTCCATGACCTACAGTGGGATTGGAAGTCACAGAGGAAGAAAATACATAAATTTCAACTGATGTCCCCGTTCCCAGAACTCAAATTTGGTCACCCAGTTCTGATTTCCAATCTTCACAGATCGACACTGACTTAGTCTTTCAATAGTCCCTAATTATTGGACAACTGATCTGCCTCAAATCCATATTCTGCTCCAAATAACTTAACTGCCGAATCAAGATATTGAGGACATGAGGTAAACTTGCCAAATATGGATTCGGTTCACAGAATAGTGGTTCATCCTCTTGTTAGATACTGGTTCACAAAATGAGTCGGCTATCTTGATTCATAATAAGTGAAACTGCAGCTTGACTTGCCGAATTATCGCCCGAATCCGTAGGATGGGGGGAGGTAATAGTTTCAGTTTGTTTTTCAGTTCACAGGGGGGTACCCCCCAGCCAGGTCAGGTTGAGGTACCCCTGGTCAGGTTGGGGTACCCTCCCCAGCCAGGGATGGAGTACACCCTCCCTGGCCAGGTCATGTTGGGGTACCCCCAACCAGGTCAGGTTATGGTACCCACAGCCAGGGATGGGTACCCCCTTCCCTGGCCAGGTCAGGTTGAGGTACCCCCAGCCAGGGATGGGGTACCTCCTGGCAAGGTCAGGCTGAGGTACCATCCCCAGCCATGGATGGGGTACTCCCTCCCTATCAGATCAAGC
Organism: Haplosyllis leylae; assembly: GCA_038406175.1. Lineage (NCBI taxonomy): Eukaryota > Metazoa > Annelida > Polychaeta > Phyllodocida > Syllidae > Haplosyllis > Haplosyllis leylae. The sequence continues at coordinate 12,736 of JBCAUG010467882.1, forward strand.
TGGGGTATCCTCCAGCAAGGATGGGGTACCCCCTTCCCTGGCCAGGTCAGGTTGGGGTACCTCCCAGCCAGGGATGGGGTACCCCCTGACCAGGTCAGGTTGAGGCCATCCCAAGCCAGGGATGGGGTACTTCTTTCCCAGTCAGGTCAGGTTGGGGTACCCTACCACCCAGGTCAGGTTAGGGTACCCCCAGCCAGGGATAGGGTACCCCCCAGCTGGGCCAGGTTGGGGTACCCTCCCTCAAACCAGGGATGGGGTACCCCCTCCCTGGCCAGGTCAGGTTGGGGTACCACCCAGCCAGGTCAGGTTAGGGTATCCTAGCTATGGATGGGGTACCCCCTGGCCAGGTCAGGTTGGGGTACCCTCCCCACTGACCTGGGATGGGGTACCCCCTCCCTGGCCAGGTCAGGTTGGGATACCCTCCAGCCAGGGATGGGGTACCCCCTGGCCTGGTCAGGTTGGGGTACCCTACCTCCTGGCCAGGGACAGGTACCCCCCTCCTCTGCCAGGTCTGGTTGGGGTACCCCCTGGCCAGGGATGGGGTATCCCCCTGGCCAGGTCAGGTTGGGGTATGGCCATTTGAGTAATCTTCATAGATAAAGCATTCATTTTCCACATGAAAAGCTAATAATAGGGGTTCAGTGTTAATTAATAAGGGTACTAGAAACACATTTCAAGAATTTTTGTGATTGACAGTTCTCTGGTAAAATAGCACCAATCTCAAAAGTTGTCAGCTTGTAATCATTTCCGACCTAATTTAAAATGTTGTAAATGGGTTGGGAGGTAAAAATGATGTGATGTAAAAATAAGAAAATATTTACTAGGAGGCTGCCAGGGGCATATTTCTAGAACTTCTTTAGGGGCAAAGTGGTAACACTGTGTAGGATAAACTGATTTAAATTATTCTTTAAAAAATGTTGAAATCTAATGAAAAATAATCCATAGCCCTCAAAATGAGTTAATTTGAATGATCTGGAGAAGTCAAAATTACTGTTTGTGTAATTCTATCACTCTTTGCTTATTTCTGAAGTTAATTCTTAATCTGAGCTTAGGATCTCCTGTACAGGATTATGTTGTGTTAGATAAGCATCAGACCATCAGTGCTGGTCAGCTGGGAGTTCAACTTCCACTGCAGGCGACTTCATTTTTTGCTAAAACTCTTAAAAACTCCCTTGATGTCTGTTTTCTACAGAAATGTCTGATTTGTTTTATTTGTGAAAACCTGCGTTATGTATTAAAAGATTAATTGGAACCTGCCAAAGCTAGTTTAAAACTAAGTATCTCTGTTGTCAGTTATGATTTGGAAGTCAACCACTTCTTTGACTTCACACTTATTTTATGTATAATCGTTATAATCGTCGAAACATGAACATTCTGAGAACGTTCCAAATTGACAGTTTCATAAAATATTTACATTGTTTATGTTATACCATTTCATGCATTTTTAAATATGATATTCTAGAAGAGTGGAATTAACTGTGCATAATTGTTGTGGTATCATCAAATGCTAGGCAATCCACAGGAAATCACCTGTGTAAAAGTTCAAAAGCAGTACACGATCTAGTTTGGCACTTGACTTATCTCAATCCATAGCCTCAGGTAAGTTTGGCTGTGTTATGCGTTCATAAAAGAGTACTTTTTATGTCAAGGAGATGTAATAGGCAGCTTATTTCAAGGACTGTTTGATCAATTTAAACTTGTCATACGTATTTTGCTAATTTCTGGTATAAACTTCTGATCATTGTCTTTCCACAAAAATTCCACCTTTTGCGCCCTTTCATGGTGCAGTGTCTCAATGCATGCAGTCCCAACAACTGTGTAAACTTATTCCATCTAAATTCTGTTCATAAGGGCGTGACCATGTGAGCTAGAAAATCTACGATTACTGAAAAATGGAACCATAACTAGCTAGATCTATTTCTATCAATTGCCTCTTCTCATAGACAGTGCCTCTGCAGAGTAAACAAATTGGTTGGACTCAATAGAAATACGTTATTCCAGACACACCTTTCTTGCATGACCATGTTAATTCTCCACAGGAGAACTTCAATGTAAAATGTATACTCATTTGTTTACTCATTACTTTGGCTACAACATTATAATGGGAACAGATATTGTGACTCCCGTTGTAAAACCAGCATGTAATTTATCTAAGAAATAGAGAAATAATGACCATGAGTGTATTATCAAACTGAAAAACCCACAAAGAGCAAAGTGATGAGTGGTGTTTTGTTTGATAATATAAGAATGGAAGTTATTTCTCTATTTTAATAAATGACAATAAGTCTTATTATTTTATTGTTGGCTTGAAATTTTTTTAACGAAATTCACACGCATAAAGGTTAACCCAGTACATTACCCTATTTATTATGGGATTAGTCAAGTCAGAGAATATAGGGCCACTATGGTGGAGAGAAGTTACGTAATCACCCCATTCAAGGTGATTACATAACTTCTCGCCACCATAGAGGTCCAAATAAGGAAATGTCACGTTCAGCAAATATTGACATGAAGGTCAAATAAAGTTCCGAAAATTATAGAGGAAAACAAAAGAATTTGTCATGCTTCAGTGAATTTTATAAAGGTCACATAAAGTTCAGAAAATTATAGAGGAGATGCTGATTGGCTCTCATGAAGATCACATGACCTTTAACTTTAGTGACCTCATTTCAAATTCCTCTATAAATATCAATACAAATTATATAATACAGTAAATAATATCCAATTCATTGTGAAATACACAAGAAAAATTAAACATGGATCAAATTAATTTACCAGAATTTATGAATACTGAAGAAAAATACAACAAAATGATACATGAA
>JBCAUG010467993.1:0-15556 GCA_038406175.1 Haplosyllis leylae
GAAGCTATAAAACGCTCCCTTTTGTTGCATCCAATGTACCCCGGACTCGACAGCTGCCGATTTACGGAATCCAATTTTAAATGAATATATATTTCAGTGGAAACATCATCACCTTCCTGACCGTGGATCAGTACTCGCCTCCGTTCACTACTGTACAAGAGATGCTGGATACGAACCACTACGTACTAGGAATACCCAGCAGTACCGTCTGGGAAAACTTCTTCAAAGTATGCATACGTTTATCTATAATATCGTCGCAGTCTCTAAGATTTAGGACCAGCGAGCAACCTTGCTTGGGGCCAATGGTGCATCTGTTTTGTACTTGTGATGACGTCATCCTTAGGTATCGAAGCCAATGTATATATTTGTGGGTCATCTCTGCTGCTACACCTGCTACATCTGATTCTACGTCCAATTAAATTGTCTTTACCAAAATGTGCTAAAGGAATATAACAAAAACTATCGGAAACAATGGAAAAGGCTTGGAAAGAAATTGAATACAAAACCATGTTTTACTTTATTTTGTCTCTGTAGTTAAGCACATCACCAACTAACCAAAGAGCCTGGAATCTGGTTATTCATCACAGATATGAAGGCACATTGGACCCGAATGTGGAGAATCACTTTCGAAGAGTCAGGGAACAAGGTGTGCATTGCATTGAATGCTTTATTTCAAGTATCTGTCGAAGAAATCAGTGGTGGATGCAAGATTTCCCAGAGGGGACTATTAATGGACCAACAATTTCCCGAAAATTGCACGAACATTAAAGAATTTTGACCGAGGGGTGGGAAGTCCCAGGACCCCCTTTGATCCGTCAATGGAAATGAAAACACTTTTAGATTTTCAATAATAAGTTAGATAATGAGAATGAAAACAATTTTAAGGCGGTTTACATTGGGGGTGTCAGGGATGCAAGCCCCCCCCCCTCTGGGCCCAGATTCTTTCATTTCCATGCAGTTTCCAGGAAAAAATTGACCAAATAATAGGTCGGCGCCCCACCTGGGAGGTTGGCGCCCCCCATTTACACAGGTCGGATTCATATCAAGGTTGTGACTACATTGCCATTTTCTTTCTTTGATTTCTCTTTTCTGAGGAATTGGTGGAGAATTCATATTTGTATAAAATGACGATTTAGATTTGGATCATACAATACAAGAAATAATTTATTTCAAAATATTGCCATCTCTAAGTTCTTCCTACATTGCATTTTGTTATCTTTAATGTTTGAGATTTTGCTTGAATATAATTGGTATCCAAATGTTCAGTTGAACAGAATATGAATTCTCCATTGATTGCACATTTTAGACATTCACATGTTGTCCTGATAAAAGAGAAATCAAAGAAAGGAAAATGGCAATGTAGGCAGAACCTTGATTTGAATCCGACCTATGATCTGGGGAATCCTGAATCCGCTACTGGTATAGAATTCCAACAATAACTTAGCTAATTCGTCCAAAAAGACAAGTCTCAAAAAAGTGTGTCTGTAACCGTTTGGTTGTCGAAAGTAAATGTTGTTGCGATATCGGTTGGCATTCTTAGGTTTCTTTAATTGGGAAGTTTAGAAAACATACGTTCAGTGTATTCTCTATGGGATTTCTATTTTCTCTTGTTTTTATTTACATAAATCCTTTATGCCCCAGTGTATGAGCAATAATTTAGAATGCCACTTCTAGGTGTGCAGGGTAACACCCACTTGCAGCAGCATCTTCCTCAGTTCAACTTAACCTCTCAAACCATCAACATGTAGTTCTTTTAGTCTAATAAATATTGGAGTATTTTAACCAGTATTACACGGATTCCTTGATAATGTTAGGCGGCTATGGTCCAATATTTGGGTCAACATTGTCTGTTGATAACAATGAGATGGTTAACCTCCCAGAAAACAGTGAAAGAGCTCCAAATAGTTCCAAATGGCCACCAGGTTTCTATCATAGGGCACTCTACATAAAATTCCATGCTGCCACCAGATGGGAGAGGGGGACAGTTATTTAAAACCTTGTTTTATGTTGAACCCCCCTCCCAGGGTAGGCATCTGGTGGCAACACGGGGGTTTTATGTGGATTTTTTTACATTTTTCTCCCTCGCTATTCTGTCATGTTCACTGGAGGTAATTGTTTTTGCTGAATTTTGCTCTTCCCTGCATAAACCCTCTGTTGGTAACGTTGCATTATTACGGGAAAACACGAACACACAAGGTTGCAAGCCACAGGGGGCTCCCCTCAATTAAGCCAATAACGCTACAGATACGATGAAAAGAAATGATGTTCAAATGCATATGGTATTAACTAAGGCGTCAAAAATTTTCAACTTAAAACTTTTCACTAGAAAATTAACAAAAATGTAGCAATACAAAATCTTCACGACAGCATAACGGGCGCTCTGCGTTGGTTGATCCACAGTGATGCCGGTTACTGATAAAAATATGCTCAAAACATGGGCAAACTCTTCCCGAACAAGTGCAGACGACACCGCTGTCTAGTTTTTCGTGTATTGATACATTTGACAGATTTATATGGAATGTATTTCTTTCTATTTTAGAACATTTTACTCAAAAATTTGAAGTTTGTAAATTTGTGCAAATTTTTTAAAATTCTTATAGTTGTCCCAGAATGATTATTTCATCAGATAGATGACTATATAAATATGATTCATGTAGATAAACAAAATGCTGATAGTTTAGCCTGCCCTCGTCGTTTTGGTACAGTAATTTGTTCAAAAAATTTTGTTTCCCCTTTTTAAATGGCAACACTTTCGCTACCAAAAATAATTAAAAACAATTCCAATCAAGACATTATTTTGCACACAATTCATTCAACAGGGTCCCCAAGTATTTTTGAGGCCATCCTGTTAAATTGAACAGGATAAAAGAATTATTACGACCAAGAAAAAATACATTTATTTTACACTGTTTTGCACTGGACAGAAAAGACTATCATTTGGAAAGTTTACGTAAAGTAATATACAATACAGGGCGCACAGGAAACATCTAGAAGTTTTTCTACTGATTTAATGAACAACTATGTATTTAAAACATCTCAATTCATTTACAAAACGTTTTATATGAAAAATGCCTCAAACTTGTCAAAATTACTGCAATGCTTTCACTCCACAGTAGGGTTTTTCAACAAGAAAAATGAATGTACGAATCTTGATTAAAATACATATAGAGTAAAACATTTCATTCCGTCGGGTAAGGGCTCATTTACACTGTCCGATTTATTCTGATTGCAACTGCGATTTGTTTTTGCTTATAATGGGCTGTATAGGAGCTGGTGAGGTCATTGCAGTCGCATAGTGTGAACACTTATATTGAGTCCTGTATAATCCATTTGATGCGATAAGAATTGCAGTCGCAATCAGGAAAAATCGCACAGTGTGAACGAGCCTTAATATTCAAGGAATAAGATTTGCTTCAAAACAATGGGTCAAATATTCCATCCTCTCGAAGACCAGCAACGGAGCTAGTATTTTAAATTGTCTCTAAGCTTAAATAATTACAAAAAAAAGCAGGAGAATTTTACATATTTCCCTGGTTTATAAACGACAATTAGTTATTCATCCGAGGTAGCCTTTCATGTTATACCAGGTGTGTTTTTATGGGTAATCAGAAAAGTGTAGATCATTCGCCATGAATTCCCACATGTCCTAAACAGCACTTAGTATTTGTCAGAGTTACCACTCAAACGTTGATTTATATGTACTCTAACGAACGCTAGGGTACTAACAATCAACTCATTTTCGTGGAAAATATCAATGACATCCTCCTCAACTTACACCAACACATTTTGGAAAAGTCATTCAAATAAAAAAAAAACACTTAGAAATGAATAACTCCAATATCATAGTTGTCTTGATCAATGGAACAGATTGTCTCTGTACAGGTTTGACGTGTAGGGAAATGCACACGATGTCTGCACGTCTGGATCGGGGGGTACCGATGGGAGAACCGATGGGTGAATAGACGCAGCCTGATTGAACACCATGCTTCCCGGCACGATGGGCGGCATATGATGCCCTGCTGGTTGGTTTATGTTCCTCAGTCCACCTGGATAAACCTCGCTATCGCTCATATCTTGCCTGGTACTATTACTGTTGCTATTGTCTGCAGCTACAAAACAAATGAAGAAGTGAATTTATAATGTGTCTGATAACGTGGTACAATAGGATGCAGTTCACTAAACTCGCCGACTGTTGTCTTTTTTCCTTAGATTTTCTGAACGAATAGAAGAAGAAATTGCCACAAAGATGTTTGTCAAAGCACTTACTATATTGCTTATCAAGTGGACGAGGATCTGCTGGGTACCTTTTTCTAGCAGTCTGAAAGAAAACCCAATATTTAACTAAAATTCACCACTGACAATGTCAAAGGTAACACCAACCTGCAACTACTCTCAAAATATACATTTATTTAAAAAATCTGCAACTACTCTCTGCAACTTCTAAGCTGGTTATTTTAAATGTTGAACACAATATGTTTCAGTCACTAAGCTGTGGCTAATTTGCTTGGCCTGGGAACAATTAGAAGAAGAATTTTGGTACGCTCATTATACGGAAAGTTCTAGTTCACCAAAAACAAACGAAAAACCAGCACAAGTAGCTTACTTCAGAATGACCACTGCACTCATGTTTGCTGATAGCACATTTCCATTTGAACTCCACGCCACATCTGGAACATTGTTCTGGTGATTTAACTGTGGAAAAAATAATTTCATTCGTCTTCAGTCATAACGAGTATTTACAAATTAGAAAAAACAATTGAATGCAAAATTATTTTCTTTGGGAAAAGATAAAATATTGCTCCTTTCGCACAAAGTATCATTTCAAAAGATTTTAGACGAATCAAAATATTAAATTAGGAAATTTCTTACACCAACCTTCATTTCCTTGGATGTGCAATTTTAATTTATAGTTTATAGAATATGCTCGACCACAGTGAGGACAAACAAACGGCTTTTCCCCTGAAACAAAACCAGCACATTAAAAAGCACTTGTCCAAACCTTCACTTTCGTGGGTACGCAAGATTAATTTCATAGCAAATGTTCTCTTGCTGTGAAAATGCACATTTCATACAATATTTGAGCGAAATACACGTCTTTTTTATTTTCCAAAGAATTAAGAGCATTTTAGGAAAAATGGCACAACAATTTTTGTCGTCAAGTGTGACATTGGTAACCATGCTACCCATTTATGATGACACAAAAAAATTTGCGTTGTTGTCGTCAAGTGAGAAGTGTCCCTAAAGCCTTCAAAAAAGGGGGGGGGGGAGACTAAGATTAAATTTCTAGTTACACATTATAGTAGAGTGTAGCCAAAGTAATATCTTACCGGTGTGACTTCTGAGATGTCGCGTCAGTGTTGATTTCAAAACAAACTTTTTCCCACAAAAATTGCAGGTATGTTTCCATGGTTTTGTGTGATGTACTTGTGATTGATGAGTACTAAGTGTATCTGGAAACAGATCATATCATTTGTTTTCGCTGACAGGGTCAATTGCTGATTTATGAACTTGTCGTTCTATAATAAAAAGGGTAGTTACTTGGTCCCGCTTAGAACGAACAAAGGGATGCAAAGAAAATTGCTCCTTGTATAAGTGGGTGCTCGTAGTAAACAAACTTTTTAACATTGCTATCAATGATTTTGATTCAAAGGAATCTGCTCGTTATGGGCTGTTCGTTGCAACCAAACTTTTTAACATTGCTGTCAACGATTTTGATTCAGAGGAATCTGCTCGTTATGGGCTGTTCGTTGCAACCAAATTCGTTGTACGCAGGACCCAGTGTATATTAGTCTGATGCCAATGGTGTGTGATAAAACCATAATGCATGTTTGTATTCTTCGGTAACGTACTTTCGCGCGTGAATGACTGCCCACAGATTCCACACAAGTACGGTCTCTCCCCTGTGTGCACCACTGAATGCTTCTTGAGCAGAAACGGGGTGTAGAAGCTCATGGTACAATGAGGACACTTGTGTGGCTTGTCGTCAGTATGTATCCTTGCATGAATGTGCAAATGGTTGGGCTGAAAACAAAAAATATCAGGATTGTATTCAGTACCGATAAATATGATCCCGTTCAAAAAGCAACCTTCATAGGTCTAAGATATGATTTATTCTTTTTTGTATCAACCCAGGAGTTATATTTAAAGAACCATACACATTGAGAAATTTAAATTTGGCAGAAAAACTGAACGAAAAGGATCAAGTGGTATACCGATTTGAAAGCAGCTGGACATTGGTCACAGACAAAAGGTCTTTCATTGTTGTGAACATACATGTGAGTTTTCATCGCAGTCGTCGACTTTGCCTGATGACCACACACACTGCATATCTATCAAAGCAATAAAGGGAGACCTATCTGGAAATATATCACAATAAGCCCCAGAAGACAGGTTCTAGTAAAAATATTAAGCTTATTTCTCATACATGTGAAATATTCAAAGGAGAGTAACCTGCATAGGTATTAGTTTTTCTTGCTTGGATTGTTGACATTCTTCGCAGCTACGAATGAATTCATCACAAGATTTTGACATCCTGCCGAAAAAAATTGGTCACGACTATTTTGTGCAATAAGCAATAAACACAAAATAAAAACGATATTGATACTCTCAACAACAGCAATGGCTACGGATCAAGTGGTGTTTTTTTTCTATGATTTTAAACTACATATTTTAAGTGATAATTTTTACGAACCACGTACGTAGTACAAGGGAAGGTAAAGTTTTCAGACATGTCTATCCTTCTGTTCATAGTGGGGGGTGGGCGGGGAAGTATGGTCCACAGGGTTACTACAATTACCCCCCCCCCTCCGACAGGGTTACCTAATCCCCCTACCCCTCTCCAGAGAAAGGACAATAAAATGAGGCTTAGTGGAAGGCCCAGGCAGGCAGGCAGGGGGACCACCCCCCCCCCCCCGTTAAGTCTTGTCTAGCATGGTCAGCAAGTCTAGGACGGGGACCGTGGTCGGTATTGCCTCGTAATGTTAATGGGAGGCTATCTTGTTGCAAGTAGTTTACATGAACTTCCCCTTTGGTGCACTTACTGTGACCAGTAGTATTTTCCTGTTATTGCATCCATCGTTTTGTTTCGTCCAGCATGGCGCCCGGGTTGCACACCACTATGCGCATTTTCGAATTCTCCAGTACATTCGTGACTATCGCGCAAGATCCTCTTTTGATCCTCGACATGCATGACTACTAATTCTAATTTACCTGGTCATTGAAAGTAAATTGCAGTGTTATAAATGTTTAAATGTAATTTTTCAAAGTAAAATTAAAATTGCCCTTTTTACTCAACCAGATTAAAGATATAAAATTACTTCACCATCTCAAAATACGCACCAGTTGGAAAACCCTCTTTCATTACTACACGCATCAAGTCACCATTATCCATCAGTTTGAACTGTTTGCTTTTCCTTCTGAACTCGCTCTTTTTGTTTTTGGACATGCGTTCAAAAGGCCATCGGCCAGAACGTTTGTAGTCAATTATATATTGCACCAACTCAGCGAAAGGCATGCTCCCAAAAAGGTGTTGATCTGAAATGAGCCGTTTTGGTTAAGTATTGCAAACAAACAGGGGCGTTATAATTCGTGTGCTTGTCCGTCCATTCAACACCAGAATGTAGTGTCAACCAAAAACGAAGCGGTGATAATGAAATAAAACTGGACCAATTCGTTGCACTCTTCCGTTTCTGACGGAACCGCATTGAAACTCCATGTGCTCATGAAAATGAAAATTAAAATTCTAGCCCTTATCTTGCGCAAGAACATCTTTTTACCGACCACGTTTGCCCACAGGGGTGGGATGTCCATCCCACTTGCAGCGAGGCAGCTTGTAAGGAGCACCGCCCACATCTCCACTTTCTGATTGGAAGGACTAGGTAGAAAGGAGGCCTACACCACCCCCATCCCCTCTCCAGAGCCACCCTTCACCTGCAGGAGTAGGAAGAAAGACAGAAAACTGTTGTCGGCACGCCTCCTTCTGTATAAACATTTCTTGATTTATTTTCTTTTGGTTTTGATGAAGATATTAACCGAGGATAATCAAAAAACTCTGACAAGTGGAAAAAATCAATAAAATGTGGGATTTATTGATCTTTGCCGAAGTACTGTACAGCACGCATTTCACAAAACTAATTTTATGAGAATACTGTTCAAAAAGTTTGTTTAAAGCGGTGTGTGTCCAGATCCTGTTGGAAAAGACTCTGCGCATTGTATGTGGTATACGTTTGTCTCATAATCAGGTAGAGATGCACAACTTTGTGCCTGTGTAGTCTGAACTTTTCGAATACGCTGCGGATCAGTTGACGCTTCGTTGTCTCTATTCTCTTCATACACATTCCGCAGCTTGTAATCAACAGAACTGTCAATCGTATTTACTGTTGGTTCTGAAATGAAACAAGTAAAATGATAAATAGTTGATCTGAACCAATGTCACTAAAAAGCTGCTCAGGATCGTCTGAGCAGCAATGAACACAATTGTGAAAAGTAGAAACTTACCATACTGGTGACTGAATGACTGGGCGCCTATTGTATTTGCTACTTTACCCTGAAATAAATTCACAAATTACTTCCAAATACACAAACGTACAAAGTCATCATGTTGCACAAAAATAATAAATTTCTAAAAGTTTACATTCTGTGCGTATGTTACCTTGTCATTAGCATTGCATTCATGCTTGCTGAAAGCACATTTCCATTTGAACTCCTTATCACATGGACGACATTTTACAGGGACATCGACTGTAAAATATATCAGTGTAACTGGAAATTTTTATTTCTGTACATCACACAAAACACAACAATGAATGTACATAAATTCTAAAGAATTATTCCAGGAAGAAATTCATAAGTCACAAAATGGCTGATGAGTACACATACTGCTTTGCGGTTGCAGTCTCTCCTCTGCGGGAAAGACTCATTGTAACCCCAGAGTATCACATAATAAAACCCTGTGCATTAGATCTACGCTACGATCATTTCCCATTGTTCACATACACACCACCCTACCTTTCCTCGATCAATTACCCCCCTTTGCATATGGTTGTTTTGACTAATGGTAGCAGAGAGATGGGAAGATTACTGAGTGATATTCTTACTTGCTTCCACGTGGCTACCAGTGTAAATAGTGCTCAGACTGTCTTAAAAAGGGGTCTCTTCAATAGCTACCTTTCCAAAATACCTTCCCTTGTAAAAGAGTATGCTTAATGACAAGGTAGTAAACTCAAAAGGCATAGTGAACTATTTTGTGTAGTTCACCTGATATGTTGGTGTCCAGACTGATCCTATAAAATGTTCTTTTTATGGTAAAAGTATATGACCTCCAGAGTAATAACCAGACTGTTAAGTACACAGTAGGAACTTCTCAGGTATCAGAGGAATGGATCATTCATGCCCCTACAGTGGGAGCACCCAAAACTTTTAAAGCAATTCTGGACCATTGGCACCCACTGTGGAGCTGAAACCACTCCCCTGTGAACCGCTTGTAATTTTGTAGTTTGATTTGTACATTTAATGGACTTAGCAGCTAATAATTGACTTTTTATTTTTGAACTCCCCTTTGCACATTTGTGCATGAAGTGTTCTTTATTTCAGGGTTTTTCCTTTTATGCAAGTCTCTGTATTCACTTTGTGTTGCTGTAGCAATGTAGTGCTTATGCCAACTGTATTACTGTGTTCCTGCATTTCTTCCACTGGGGAGACAGAGACTCTTAAACACGCCATGTGCACATATGAGACTTGGGGATGATGTAATCAGAGGGAAGTGTAAAGAGGTAGCAATTCATACCACCAATGTCCACCACAATGGCTGAGTATTAACTCCCCCTCCCCCGTGGAGTACTGGTTTGCATACAAGGTTATGGCACAAAACTGGGATCAGAATCAGTCTTTATTAATTAAGCTTTTCAGACTGAAAAGGGGAGCACATCAGATGATATTATACTGGGTCCAGTGCACAAACAGAAAATTCTTGTTTACTGTTGTTAACCCCCCCCCCCCCCACATCCAGCCGTCGATCCCATGCTCCCCTTCAACAGTGGAATACCGTGGCATAATATTGGTGACATTATCATAATTGTGTAATGGTCATATTCAAACTTTTGAACCGTTAACAAAGAGAATGGTAGAAATTTGTTTAGTGTAACTGGGTTCACATTGCGTTTCAAGGTCTGTTTAAAATAGAGATTATGAAAGGCACTGACCTTCGTTTTCCTTGATGTGTAACTTCAACTTGTAATTGATTGAGTATGCTCTGTTACAGTGTGGACACACGAAGGGCCGCTCTCCTACAAAATGACGAGTCAGTCTAAGACTAAATTGATTCAATGCAACTTACACTGGGTCCCACGTACGACGAGTTCGGTTACTACGAGCACCCACCCACAACGAGCAGATTTATTTGCATCAAAATCATTGAGTGCAATGTTAGAAAGTTTGGTTGCTACGAGCACCCTCCCACAACGAGCAGTTTTCTTTGCATCTATTTGCTAGTTATAAGCGGGACCCAGTGTACTTTCTTCTTTAAATGAGACCTGGTCCTTCTCTATTGCTAGTGATTTTCCAATGGGTCAGAATCTGACATGAATTTTCTCCTAAAATACGAGGAATTACGTGTGCATGAGCATTTTCGTATAATAAACCTCTTGTTAAGGGTTGGTCATGAAAAAATTTCAGTGTTGAAAGCAAAGGTGGGGTGGAGAGACCGCAAAGTATTGTTCACACATGAGTAGCGGGTTTTGAATTTTCTAACATTCTGAAATATTCCGAAGATACATTCACTTTTCTACCGCCATTAAATAACAATCTCCTCAGTAAAAATGTTTTAGACTGATTATAATTTGTTTCAATATCCATTGAAGCCCACTTGTTACGAGCAGATCGAAATGTTCGTTGTAGCCGAAAAATCGTTACAGTCATGCTCTGATACTCACCTCTGCGCTTTCAAGATAGAAATCAACTAAGTCTTATGGCCTATTCACACTGCTCGGGAACGGGACCGGGACAGGTGCAGAGAAGTTCTCGGAACTGGACCCAGCATAATAGGAACAGTGGGTCCTGGTTCCTTTCCCTGTCTCCGACCAGTGTGAAAATTTCTGTACAATATATTAGGACCCATTAGTTCCGTTCCCGTTCCCTGTACCTGCCCGGTGCAGTGTGAATAAGCCAATAGCTTACCTGTGTGACTTCTTAAGTGTCGTGTAAGAGTTGTCTTCAACACAAACTTCTTCCCACAAAATGTACAGCTATGTTGCCATGGTTGAGTGTTGTGCTTCTGGATCTGATGAGTATTTAGGGTGTCTGAAATTTTCAGTTCAGTCTCTCATAATATTTACAGAACACGATCCTAAGCCACAGCACGCCTACAGTTTGATGCACTGGATGGACAGTTTATATTTAAATATAAAATTTCCACAAACAAATGTGAATTTATCGGAACAGTATCAGCTGTATTAAATATGAAAACCTTGTCCGTTAAGAGGGTAAAATACATACCTTGTCGAGCGAAAGATTGTCCGCATATTGTACACAAATACGGTCGAGTGCCGGTGTGAATGTTTGAATGATCCTGAAGAGTCCTCCTCGACATAAATCTTCTCCCGCAAACTGAACATTTAAAGCGTTTTTCGCCGGAGTGTATCTTCAGGTGACAATATAGACTAGACGCCTAAAATACAATACAAGAAATCTTTTTCTATACCGAGGGTGTTTTGGTACAAATAATTTCGGGCCGGCATTTCAGTATTGATAGTCTATCTTATTTGTGCGTTTTTGAGGCACAATTCTATTATTTTTTAAATCCCAGTACTTTTTTCAAATATTTCTTGGAAAGCTAAGTTTTCTTTTATCTACTGTGTACATTTGTGACTGATTGCAAATACCTGTCTGAATGTAGCTGGACACTGGTCGCAGCAAAACGGTCTTTCTGTTGAATGCACCATCATGTGCTTCTTCATCTGCCACATGTAGCGTGTCTGACGACCACATTCTGGGCATGTCTACAAGATAGATTTACTACATTCGTTTGAATTTTCAAATTTCAAAAAGTTTCAATTTCTTCCCAGGCTGAATCTACATTACTGTACACTTTGCTGTGCGTACACTTAGCATTCAAGGGAAGAAAGTCTTATTTAAAATGCTACCACCAACAAAACCGAAAAAAAAACGTGACACTTAAATTACAAAAGGGTAAACTTAGGCAATATTCGTTGTCGATCACTTACTGGTATTTCATGACTTTTCACTGGTCGCTCCTGGCATTTCGAACAATTCTGCACACAAGTAGCCACGTCTTTAACGAGGCTAGGGGAGAACAAAGCCAAACGTTATCATTTGGATATTAATATTATTTATGAAATTAAATTGATACTACTCCAAGGATAAATGTGTACTTTCAAAATGTTTTGCACAAAACAGTCTTTAATTACGCAATATTTATTATTTTTTGAGAACTTAACCCACCCAGTAATATTTGCCAGAAAATTTATCAAGAGTTCTAGTGCGTCCGTTATGTCGCTCTGTCTCTCCATCTTCAAACTCGCCGGTTCCTTCGTGAGCTTCTCGAAGTATTCTTTGCTGCTCT
This sequence comes from Haplosyllis leylae, assembly GCA_038406175.1. Lineage (NCBI taxonomy): Eukaryota > Metazoa > Annelida > Polychaeta > Phyllodocida > Syllidae > Haplosyllis > Haplosyllis leylae. The sequence goes on from JBCAUG010467993.1 coordinate 12,578, forward strand.
TCAACCTCAATTACTACTTTCTTTGGTTTCCCTCCTTTAAGAAAAAAAAAGTTTTCTGCATTGAATTGAAGTTGCATATTGTCAAGTAGAATGAAAATCAAAAGTAATGATCCACAAGCATACCTTGTCCTATGTACATCAGATCTCCATTATTTTCCAGTTTGAATTTTCTCGCTTTCCTGCGGAATTCACCCTTCTTATTGTGTGTCATCTTCTTGATAGGAAATGTTCCAGTGCGTTTGTAAGAAATTATGTACTTCATTAGTTCCGAGAAGGGTATGTCGCCTAATATTGGCTTGCAATATCCAGATGAAACATCTGAAAGTAACCACATTTGTTAAATCGGTGAAGGGTATTAATGCCATACAACTTGAACCATCCGTGTCTGTCCGTCTATTCAAGTTTTATATCGACAAGTTTTCATCACCGAAAACTCAACTTTAGGGTGTTGCATCACAAAACTATTCATAGTACGAAAACTTTACAGTATTATTCCCTTAATAGTTTTTGGTTTATCGTACCTTTTGAGACATTATCTCCCTCGCATATCTCTTGATTCAGCAAGTATCTCGTCGCAAAATGAAATACGCGATGCTCGAAAACAATCAAATAAAAACAAACAACATACCAGCTTTTATGAGGCATTACGGTTTATTCCACAAACACGTACACATATGGTCCGGAAAAACTCAGGCAGTTTAACAATGCTTTCTATTTTAGGGCATTGAATAAGGTGGATATTGAACGTCTGCTTGTGTTGTTGAGTTAGGGGACATTAAAACAGGCACAGTCATTGTATTATCCGAATTTAGAACTGTGACAGAAACGGGATGTGGTGCGCACTGCTGGAAGTTCTGAGTTTGTTCAATTATGGAGGTATTTGTTTGATTCAGGTACGGCTGTTGCTGATTTGTCTGTTGGGTTGACGGAGGTACTCCCTCAGTCATTACTGCTGGTTCACTGCTTAATATCGGTACATTGCTTTCTGCTGCTCCCAAAGTAACTATTGCGAAAAAACAACAACATGTAAATTTGTTTTGATTCGTGTCAAGTTAAGTAAATATGAGTAACATTCTGTTGAAAATTCAAACCTGAATACTGAATATTTAAATCCAAATTTCGGTATAACTTACCATACTGTTGGTTTACAGGTAGTCCTGAAGTCACGGTGATATTATCTTGCTTCTGCAAAAACATAAACCAATGTGCATGCACACAAATAACTAGAAGTACCAATACATGCCTCGAAAATAGAGTCACAAAAGTAAAATCGCACATTATGAATGTATTGCCCGGAGATAAGATTTGGTTACCACCAACAAACTTGTAATACATGTACATAATCATTTTCTACTCACCTCCCTTTGCGATGCACAACTATGTCTGTCCAGTGCACATTTCCATTTAAATCCTTTGCCACAATTGTTACATTTTTGTGGAGTATCAACTAAAAAATATATTTAAAATGGTTTCGCAAAAAAAGGCAAATGACACAAAGTGCCTTTTATACAGAGTAGTTTGAATAAGGGGTGTCCAACCTTCGTTTGACCTGATGTGTAGCTTCAGCTTGTAGTTGATAGAAAATGGTCTAGTACAATGTGGACATACAAATGGCTTCTCTCCTGCAAAACAACACAGATAAAATGACGTTGCGTCGTTCTCTCTTGAACGTTGCAATGCTGGCACGTAAAATGACATCATGACAGCAATCTGTCTGTGTAAACAAATTCCCACCAATGACTGCTGCTTACTTATCATAAAAGTGCCAAGGCATATTCCCCAAATCTTGTGGGCACTCCAACTCAATCACTAAGCTGATTCTAAACGAGCCAGAAATAATAATAATATTTCTATCAACTTTTGAAAACATTTCTGTTCGGTTACAAGATGTATGTCCAATTGAACCTACCCGTATGCGTCCTCATGTGCCTGACAAGTGTAGGTTTTTCCACAAATTCTTTTCCGCATATGGAACAAACGTGTTCTCTTGGGCTTGTGGCGTGAATTCGAATTTGGTGACGATTCAGTGTTTCTGCAAGAAATCGGAACTTTTTTTCTGAAAACGTGATACACAGAAGTAAAAGAACTGTCATTTTATCTGTCAGCTCTCACACCAAATATTCTACTAGGAAACATATTGGATCATTTGCACAAAATATCTGGGACTCACTAAATGTAGGTTGTTCCTCCATTCATAGCATCAATGCTTAGTATCGGAGTTTGGACGTAGGAGTAAAACCTTACCTAACTGACCAAACTTCATTCCACACATTCCGCAGAGAAATGGCTTCTCGCCCGTGTGCACCAATTTATGACGTTTAACATGTTCACGAGTGTAGAACCCACGTCCGCATATATTACACTTGTGTGGCCGCTCGCCAGTGTGTGTCAAATGATGTTTCGTCAAATTTCCTCTCTGCATGACATGAAATTTAACAAACTTTAAAAGAAACAACAAAAATACAAAAAACTACAATCTTCTGTTTTTAATATCACTAAAAATTACCATTTTTGCTACCATAAGCTAAACCTTAGAGTATATTTTCAAAAACTGATTTAGAAAAGACTTTTATATTTACTGGCCAACATCTCACAAAATAATATTCGTACTTGTAACAAGCACAGAGATCATACCTGTTTGAAGGTTGCAGGGCATTGGTCGCAACAGAAGGGTCGTTCATTGGAATGGGTCATCATGTGGACTTTCATCTCGTGGGCCGTTCGAGTCTGACGACCACATTCTGAACAGATCTGAAACAAACCAGTATTAGTCTGTTTCACGCCTATGTTTTTCCCCTTTGTTGTCACTTACATACAAGGTTCACACACATAACATCACAGAATGAAGGTATTATTTTCGTCGAAACTAACATAACTTCACGAGAGAAGTTTGACTCTTACTCATAGAGATAAATGTGTGTACCGTGTGTGTCCTAGAAAGAGAGAGTGCTGGGTCACGTAGTAAAGCTGTGCTACTGT
>JBCAUG010468104.1:0-15554 GCA_038406175.1 Haplosyllis leylae
CTCCGATAGGAAGGAGAGGCTAGTTTTAAGGTTGACTGCCAGCAGGCGCACCTCCTCGCTTTGCTGGCACGACATATGTTTGTCCATTTCCTTTGTTACTCTCAGCAATCATTAAAGTGTTTTTCCTATCCTTTTGAATCTGTTAATACCAAATGAAGTCCCATGTCATTAAAATGTATTGAAGAGATGATCCTCTCGATCACTTTTTAGGTAAATACGCCTACGATACTGTCCTGAAATGATATGCAGTCAATATACATTGCGTGGAAAATATAAAAAATTCAACGCTGAAATTCATGTATCGAAGGCCGTTTGATGGATGACATATTGGTATTTAAGGCTTGTTTCCTGGTCGATCCTGAGTAAATGCGGTGGAGTCCATGGTGATACTGATTTCGTCTCGTTCCTGTTCATGTAACCATAAATAAAGAATTTATCACTTCACTGAAATCGATGAAATCGTTGTTATGTAATAAAAGCGGATTAGTGACTTAATCCGGAGACCATTAAGGCCATGAATATGAGCTTTCAAGAGGCTTTGATTTTGGTTATTAAGTTTTGTTGTGTGAAAACACAAACTTGCTAATGTCGAGAAAATACCTTTGCAAAATGTCATTTTCACTGCAGTCGATAAGAACAACTTTGTCACGCTTGTTTGGTGAAAAGTCATCAAATTCATCAAGAGCATACTGATTTTATGTCTGATCGAGCAAGCTAGCATAAAGTCTGAAGTCTGATGGAATTAATCTCTTTGCTGTTTCTTATGACAGGTTCTCCAGAAATACAGGAATTAAAACTGAACATCCCCTTTTACGGAGACCACAGATAGTGTTGAAAGCAAATACATTTGTGTGGTATGGTATAATGAGCTACGGATCAAACAGTTCACCTTCTTTGGCATGTGATACTGCATGTCAGCGAGATTTTACATAGTTGATCCAAAAAGGCGATTACGAAAAGATGTAGAAAGTGTGGACAGGCAAGAAACACGACATCCATGACCATATTTTTATCCTGTTCACAACTGCCATCAGTTCAGATTAACTTTACTCATGTGAAAGCAGTGCATGTACTGACCCATCATACCTGTCCCATTCATGTTTTTGCAATATTTCTTGTGGCATTGAAAGTTAATTCACTTATTTATTTCTGAACAGATTATGACTACAAGTTGAAGAAACCCATTGCGTCTCGGTACGGTTCTGGTATGTTCCAGAGATATCTACGAGCTGACGGCGTTACCTTCAATGTAAGTTACATTCTTCAAAATAAATGTATAGTAGAGCCTCTCTTTTACAGTCACTCCTTTGAGCGGTTAAATAATTTGATGATATTCAATATTATTGCTTCATTATTGTTCATAATGTGTACCTTTTTGAGCGGTAACCTCCTACTCACAACTAAGTAATTTGATGGCATGACCCGTTATTGTTCATTATATTATTGTTCTTTTTTTCGCCGATCACCTCCTTTTCAAACCATAAATCAATAAAAAATAGGTGCCCTTCAAAGGAGGTGCCACTATACAATAAAACAACAAACGATAAGCTAAATGAGAAGAAAAATGTGGATTAAATGTGGCATTTCAAACGAAAACAACATTCAGTGATCAAATCTGAAAGTCCTCGGGTGAATGTTTTTTTCTATTCTTAGCGTCGAGTGTCAAATGACAGAAATCAATGATCCCAGCATAGTTATACACAGTATCAGATTAGCTACCATTATGTTCACTGATCTCGTGAACTAACGACCCGAGAAACAAATTGTGTTCAACTACAGAGGAATCGATCTGCAGCATGCGGTGCTTCGTTTTATCTGTTGTCAGTCTAATTGATCTTTTGATAAAGGATCGAATCTCTGTTAATCGCTGCATCACTATGCTCATTGAGTGCTCATTGTTGACTAATTATGATGCTTTTTCGATTAAAAAACCATCCATCTTTCATGTAGGAAAATTGAAAAGCAGTTTTTTAAGGAGAAATACAAGAACTTTCCCTTTAACATTTCTTCAACATTTCTTTCTCGATATTTAAACAATGATCAATGATATTGAGTCAACTCTGAATAATTCCCAAGAGTTGTTTTTCGTAGAATTCAGTACACGCACTACAAATCAATCAATTCTATAGTTCACCAGTTACAGACAGATGCATGGATTAGGACAGGAAGCAACCAATATTTGTATTTGTTTTATTCTTGGTTGGCAAGAAATCGAACAATTTAAACTTTTTTTCAGTAGTTGGGTATATTGAATTGAGGGAACAAAGTAAACTCAGACAAAAAATAGCCGAATGCCATAATGAAGAAACGTTACAACTATTTGACTTGTTCTCCACCAGGTGGCAGGCAATAGTGAAAAGATAAAACAGATCGAGCAGCGCCTCCTACAGGCCATCGTGCTCTACAAACGCCGTCTGGAATGGTTGACAACGGAGAGCAGGCGGATATTCGGTGTAGTCGAGGAAAAATGCGTCACCATAGTGATGGATATCAACAACATGTCTCCGAAGGAGTTTAACCAATACAGAGCAGCACTGGAAAGAGTACTCAAAGAACAGGTCGTACTCTGCGCCAAGTTTAACCTTATTAGGTAGTATATTCTTCATCGTTTAGTTTAAATTTAGCATAGAGTTCTCGACTCTCGACCTGTAGAAAATTTGTGGTATTGACATCAGTCTGCCGTTTCATCATTGGGAATAGTAGGGAACTTCACTTGAGCAGTACAAAATATCACTGAAATCCGAAATTAATATTGGCCTTTGGTTTTACCACTTTGTATTATATTTTTCGGCAATATGACAGTATCGCTATGGATGTTGTCCGTGTTTCTGGGTATTTTGTCAGTTATGCGTTATGACAAGTAATGCCTCAGACTTTTCTCAGCTGGATTTGTGAAACAAGAGTTTACATTTTTTAAACCAGATCTGCTGAAGACATGGAGTGTTACTCAAATGAGTGTGTACCAGTGACGAGCGAGTCTCTGGAGCAGGCTGTGGATTGGTTGTGGAAACTCGAACGCATCGCTCCAGTATCGACGACCGGCACATGTGAAGCCGTGGTCAAAGCAATGAACGATCCACAGGTATGACGTCTGTTTAACAGTGATAAATTCACTGAAACTAGCAACCATACATGTCAACAGTTTCCATCTTTTTTAAAGTGGATAATGACCTTTCGTTATGTCTGTGTACAAAACGGTCACTATCTGGTTTCCCTTAATCTCTCGATGTGAGGGACAACAAGAAACATATGAACAATTCATTCAGAGCAACTAACCAGAATAATATGCACATGAGGTAATTGAAAGTTCTTGAACCTTGTTTATGAAAAGATTTTAATGCAGGATTTTTATGCCAATACAAACTTTTCATTGTTAGTTTTCTTTACTTTCCAGGTTACGGCAGTCTTCTTGTTCACAGAAGGCTCGTCGTGTGATGGTTCCCGTATGATATTAAAAGAAAAGTTGTCCTCCGCCAGAGTTCCGCTTCACATCGTCTCTTACAACTGTACTGATCCAAGCACCATTGACTACCTGAAGGAATTGTGTAGAATTACAGGCGGGAGGTAATGGATTTTTTTCTATGGCCGTAAAATAGGTGACCGTAAAGTATGAGACTAAATTGGACAGTAAGTCACAATTACAGCGAGTACACTAACATCAAACAGTCAAGTGAAATTCCAAGTCCGTCTGGTTGGTTGCTCCTGCTCTTATCGTCTGTTCACAATGATTGACATTGAGAACGATACTGAGACCGAAACCGACAACGATAATTTCCACTGTAATATGCAGAGCATTTCACACTGCACCCTGCCACTGATGCCATTGGCTACTTTTAGCCATTTCATCGGTCTCGCTACATATATCATTCTTGGTGTAGCTCAGTGTTAACATACCATTATGGTCCATTCACACCCGAGTTAGGTTTGCGGTGCAAGCTTCGTGTGCACGAACTAATGAGAAGTCTGTAACGAACCAGCATTTTATCCTGTGAAACTAAAGTTAATATTCGGCACATTTTCTGTTTCAGATTCCACGCATATGCTGTTGTCATGGAAATGGAGTCGTATGAAGGAACGTCGCTGAGTTCTGAGATAAACGAAGCGAACGTGATTCTAAAGAAGAAGACGTACGGCGGAGTTCCACCCGGCGCAGGCATGAGGGAGGATGTAATCGAACTGTTCGAGGAGCTCGAAGAAGCGAGGAATTCGCTGGCACAGGTACAGGCTCTGATGCAGGAGCTACCAAAACAGGGAAGAAACGAAAGCATTACGTACAATCACAAAAGTGAGTATTTTTGTTGGTTTGTTGACGTTTATGTATTAGTGTGTCAATACCTAAACCCGAGAAGATTGTATCATGATACAAAGTGAACTTTATGGCTTCAAGTAGGAGTTTGAGTGTACCAAAAAGCAGAGGAAAAGAATGAGTTTTAATAAGGATTGGTTGGACAAACAACTTCTCTCTTAACGATAACACTGACTATGTTTTTAGCTCAGATATATTTTGTTGTTTTGGTCACAAAAAAATATAAAGTAAAATTACAGATCACATTAGATTTCCTAAAAAAATTTAATATTGTATTGGTACAGACACTGGGTCCACTTTTACGAATGCCCCTGATGCGAGGGGACCCCGTTTAACCGACAGAAGCGAAACGTACATGAGTTCGCACGAGTGGCTGGGCAGGTACGGACTGAAGGCGAAGAAACTGGGATTCTACGACATCCTTTCGAGCGTGGCATTCAAACACAGAGACGGTGTGGTCGATCTGAAGCGCGCTCCCTGCGAGGAGATACAGACCGATGCTGTAAGTCGATTCTCATTGTTGTGTTTATCGATTGAACATCAGGAAGTGACCAGTGTTTGATAGATTCGTCAATAAACTGTTTGTACGTGACTGGAGTATGAAAATCCCGTGATTTATTGATTTCTTATCTGAAATTATCACACCAGCAGAGATGGTAATAACAGAACAAGCTTAGCAAGAGAAAAATATCAATTGATAAAATGATGCATATTGTTAATTTTAATTTAATACTTCCTATAAGCAAGGAAATACATGTTATAGGCAATTGATTTGCAATTGAGCAGTTATTAGGATTTGAAACATTGAAGAGGTCACCTGTTAATTTTAGAGAAGAATTTTTTGGCCATAAGAGGCAGGTGGCCATTCAACAGAATAATGCTTAACGTGGAGACAAATAGAATTTTTCTGACCCTAAAATTGAAGAGACTTAAAAGAGTTAAACTCTTGCTTGAGTTTTTTCCTTTTTAAATGACACAATAAAGATTCTATCATAGCCTTATTTGACTATTGTAGATCAGTTCTCAGAAGCTGGTCAACGCTAAGTACTGTGATCGGTTCCCGCACGTTCGGTGGAAGGACGGGCAGGTGGTGCACGTACAGGTCACTCCGGAACTACACAGGGAGTACGAGAAGAAAGTCAAACTCGTTCTCGACGCGATTCAAAATAGGTTGGTTTGAGGCTTTAAATTTACTTTGTGATAGATGGCTGCTAAAAGCCTATTCACATCAGACGAATGTGGGAGCGAAAGCGAAAAAGATCAAAGAACAATAAAAAGATCAATGAATAAGCAACAAACATCAAAGAAAATTTTCTTTCTCTTTCGCTTTTGCTTTGTGTAAACGGGCCTTAACGTGTCAATAATTGTTTGCCGTTACATGTACGTGCAACAAAATCAATTAATTTCCAAGATATTAAAAATTTCCATTGTAAAATAGTGTGGTCTAGCTTTACTACTAAGGAATACTGATTCACCATAGTGCTGAAGATGTTTATGTTATGTCTTTTTCAGGATAGACTGGCTTCAGCAGGGGAGCCGAGAGATATTTGGCACAGTCATAGAAGATAAAATATATTTCCTTATAGACACGTCTGCTTCTATGTCTCCACACATGGAATTCGTCAAAGATAAACTCTTCGTCCTGATGCAGGTATACAAGTTACATTTCAAAGGAACTGCTAGAGACCGATACCGAGACCGAGACAGGTACCGAAAACAAGTACACAGAACCCAATGGAATCTGTGTAGTCATCTGTCTCTGTGCTGTGTGAACACCACACTATCCTACACAACCCATTTTTTTTTATTTTTCTCGGTATCGGTCCCGATGTAAACACACCGTTAGAATTACTTAGTAATTTAAACTGCCGTTAAGAAGATCAATGAAAGGAACATTCATACCTGTATTCAAAGTGTTCGTTGATTGATTTCAGGAACAACTTCGACACAAACAGAAGTTTAACTTGATAAGTTTCGACAGTAGAGCGTGCATGTGGCAGACGAGACTCGTGGAGGTGAACGAGAAGAATCTCAGCCAGGCGTGGACCTGGATCAAGGGACTGTCGTCACGAGGCTCCACAAACACGTTATCCGCCTTACGATACGCTCTCAACGACCCCAACACACAGGCCATCTATGTTCTGACGGATGGAAGACCCGACCAGGTATGTAATCTCGAAATAATTACGTCATTATTGCCGAGTTTTTCAACAATTCACCCGAATCTCGAGTTTCTAAAGTAGTCCTCTTTCTGACCCTAGCATCTTTCATGTCATACTACTCCTCTATAACGGTTACTTTTGATTTAACGTGGCGGTGATAATGAAATTGAGGTTTCATAGTGTTTCATAATGAATGTACCCATTTGTTTCAAATGTAGAGTATTTGTAGATATTTATTTTAAAATCACTGAAATTCATTAAAACTTGTAAAAATTTTATTTCAGCCCCCAAGTTCCATCTTGGCACAAGTGCAGATGCATCCTAAGGTTCCAATACACACGATCTCATTCAACTGCTCCGACCGAGAGGCCAACCAGTTTCTATGTGATCTCGCAAAGGAGAGTGGTGGACGCTTTCACTACTGGTCAGAAAATGGAGTAGATGGAAGCGGACCTGCTCCTTGGGAGGTTAGTATATCTACTGGTCTGTTCACCCAGAGTTTGTGTCGGCGATAGCGATTGTGAGCCGGCTGATGTTTTACCCACAGGGATCGATTGAGATACCTGTTCCCATTAAAATACTATTGCAGTGTTACAGAGATAATAGCAGTCGCAGAACAGAATCTCATATTTGTGAATTGACCATGTGATTTGATTGGACATTTTGTGAACGTATTTTCGTGCGTTTCCGTGAGCTATTAGTGTCAAGTTGTGCATTAGGTACTGTTTCTTCTGAATTGTGTTGTTGCGTCTAATGAACGTTTATTATTATGGTTTGATTTACAGTGAAAATGTGTACCGTCGTTAAAACGAAAACAAATCATGTAAATTTTCTTTGCTTATATCAATACGTTGTGATTTAAATGTTCTTTTTCTTGTTCTGTTGAAACGTTGTTAGGTTAAGGTAGGTGAAGAAGTCGTTGCGCCTTAACTAACTATACCACTGCTGTATAAACTAGCATTAAGTATCCCCATCAAGCCGCATTACTTACCTTGAAGTTTTCCTCGCATTCATACACTTTTCTTTCAAAGGGAACAATTTGCGCGCTTTCAAGGATTTTGTGATGCGATGCATTTTGAAAGTACGCCGCTTTTTGACATTCGTGTGCAAAGTTAACCCTTCACTGTTATCCAGTTTTGAACATTCGCAAACTGCCCGAATGTTGTCTTGAACAAATATCAACGCATGCTTTGTATTACCAAACAGATTTTATGACTGATCCTCAATTCTATAGTTAAATATTTGGACCATTAGTTGTCAAGTGTGCCCCTACTGTGTCCATAGAAGGCAGCCTAAATACCCCAGAAACATTTCTATTCCCTTCTCTTAGTCCATGAAAAATGAAGTTTGAAATTCCTTATTTAACTTCTAAAAACATTTTAAATGAACTGAATTGTGCGGCCTGAATATTTTACCAGAAATTCAAGCTTGACCAGCGATGAATTTTATTCCGTTGCGCTTCACTTTACTTTTATTTCCCATAGAGTGAAGATATTCGGTTGCTGCGTCTGGAATGGGAGAATGGATACAGGAACCTGGAGCGGATCGCGCTGCTGCGGGACGAGTGTGCTGCCCTTGCGTGGCGACGAGATGGATACATCAGACCCCAGTCCACACGAAAAAGGTAACTTATTTTGTGCCCAATAGTGAAACGAATATAATTTCAGGCAGAGTAGGTGTGGTATGAATCCGTATTGAAATTCTTATAATTTCAGTTCTATCACATATTTTTTACATATTCGCAAAAGTAATATTCAGCAAGCTAATGTAAGTCAGAACCTGAGGCTTTCTTGGAATTTGGTTAGCTAGGGCTTGTTTAGTAGAGCATACTTTTGATTTAACCTTGTGCAATGTTTCAGCACTGACATGTACCGACCAGTTCTGGAGTCCAGAGAGATTTACCGCCCTGAGCTGGAACGACCAACCAGCGCCCCGGGTGTGAGACGCTACCTGGCGCCCTCTAGTAGTGGCGAGCCACCCCGACCATCCTCCGCCTTTGGAAACCGACCCAAATCTGCCAGGAAGAACAAAGTTCTGTTTCACAGCTTACCTGGTAAGGAATAATTTTTCAAGTTGTAAATTTATTTGATATTTGTGTAGCTTTCAGACAGGAACTTAATCGTGAATTTCCCACGAGTTGGCGTCTCATTTGTCATTTTTAATTCTTTCAGGTCGGATCAGTTCAACACACATCTCTGTCTGCCATAAGCAACCACTGATTGCTGGTAAGTCCAATTTGTGTAAATACACACCAGACAGGACAGCCTCACATTGACATTACGAGTCAATACAAACCACACCCACCCCCCCTCCTTATCATGCTGGACCAGACTAAGCTAGGGGGGGGGTCGCTTGGTTAAGGTAACCCCCCTCTCCCTCCTCATCCCCTCCCACTTCCCCCTACAAGAGCTGGACAGGATGTACCCCCCCCCCCCGGACAGGACCTACACAGGCATACCCCACCCCCTCCCTCCCCCTTGAACAGAATACTACTTACGTTGTCGGTAAACATGCACAAAATATCCACACTGAGGCCTACAGATGCAATAACAATATATGTGGGATCCGCTTATGAATTTAACTATGATGGCAAATTGTTGCATTGTCAATAGAATGCTGTAAATTCTCTGATTTGATTCTGTATAAATTCATTATGCAGAGAGTGGGGAATATCACAACATTGCAGGTACTATTACTGACAATATATGTATAACATGTATCTAATCAATGTGTACAGTACTCACTTTATTGGTATCACATAGTTCAAAGTTTCACTATGAAGACGAAATAAAAAGTACCGGTGATTCTAAACGTGAACTCGATCACTGTGATTGAAAACTCAGTTTGATTACTGTGTAATTTTTCATCACGTGTTGTCTTAGTAAATTTAGTTGATTAAGTGTTTCTATCTTCTACAAATCTGAATTCTATCGAAACTCTGGTGAAAAGAATATTATCAAGTAGCTTTATGCTGTGTTCACACTGAGCGACACCGAGAACGATATATGTAGCGAGACTGATGAAACTGCTAAAAGTAGCCAATGGCATCAGTGGCAGGGTTTTGGTGCAGTGTGAAGTGCTCTGCATATTACAGTGGAACCCATAATTATCGTTGTTGGTCTCGGTCTCCTTATTGTTCTCGCTGTCGGCCAGTGTGAAAAGACCATTAGATGGAAGGTCATTGTAGAAATGTTTGACGGTAATAGTTAGATAATAAACCGACCGTGAACAGTACGTGTGCAGCTTGTTCTCTCATTCCAGGTGATAACGGAGTAATTTTTTCAAACATCAATTCATGTTGTTGATTTATTTTATATTGGCTCATTTTTTTTTGGATTCGGAGCAAAAATTTACGATGAATTTTTAACTTCACATCCGAATTTTTGGTTTTTTACATAGCATTGAAATAAATGTAAATGTTGTGCCCGATTTTGCATGCCAAGTACCCACATCACCTTGGTCTATAATCCGTGTATTGTAGCTCACACCCGCACTAGTTTACTACGCACCCTCAACAGCAACATCAGTACGGAATGGTTGTTACCCGAAACAAGGGCTCTGTTTGAACAACAGTGGAATCGTCAGCTGGCAGCTGCCGGTAAACTACTTTTATTTTTGCACAAAATTTCACATATTTAAATTTCCATTGGAGATTATTGCTCAAGAAGGGTGTTTTAATATCACGGCATGATTGGAACCTATCTTGTACATTGGATGCAATTTCTCACAGTTGTGACTTGTCACAGTTGTCACACAGAAATGTGCCTTCCTTATCCTTTTAATTCTTCTTGTGGTTAGAGTAACTTACTGATGTCCATTGTTTTTGCAGAAGATGCTAGAAAAAACATGAAAAGGAATCGCAGGAATAGGAAACTTGTGGAGTATGTATTATCACGCATCCATATTCCCAAAAAAATAAAACTTTGTTTAGAGAATGGATCATGATGTTTATTGGTACAAACGTGTGTTTATTTCTTCTTGTAGTTCAAAGAACCAGTCGTCCAAGCAGTGGTTGGATTATCATGGTTTGGCTGCTAAGAGACTGACGATCCTGGATGCGCTGTCACCAACCTTCATACCACACAAACCCAAGTACATCCCCATCCTGGACAAACACGTCCTGTCCAAGGTCTTTGATGATGTAAGTAGCAACCTTAACTTGATCTCAGTAAAGCTACCGTGATGATGTTAACGGTGTTATAAACGAACGATATATGAAGTACTTGTACTCTTTGGCACGAACCTTTTACCGAATGTAAAAACTTTCAAGTTGGCATTGTTTCCAGTTCCAATACAAGCGCAAATGCAAGTGATAGAAACCGGGCTTTTGAGAATAATTTTTATGGCATTGATATGTAGGTTCTACCGATCGCGCACGCATCAGGAGACAGAAGGAAGATCCGCATTGTGAACCCGCAGGCTGTCGATCTAAAAACATACATCGTGAAGGTCGAGAAAGCCGTCGAGAAAATATCCAAGTACGTATTTACATTTTGAAGGCTGGAAAACGTATGCATCGTGAAGGCTTGTTCTCACGTACCGATATTTAGCCCGTCATTGCAATTCTGCCCAAATTATTTTTTTGGGTTGCATGGCAGAAAATCAGAGGTGTTCACACTTCACTAATTTCTGCCTATCTATCTGGCTCAATGGGTCCAGACCCATTTTGCCTGTTAAAGTCACCATCACCATTGACACAAAATTAAACCGAATTTCACTGACGGGCTAAATATCGGCAAGTGGGAACAAGCATTCACTGGGTCTGTCCCTTTACATCTCCCAGTTCCATTCTGTTATCGTGTTAAGAAATAACATTTTGACGAAACTAAACAGATCAAGGTAATACAACGCAAGAAAAATCAGCAGTGTTCAGAATAATGAACGAATGAAGTCTTACTATAATGATAGACGCCTTGCTGATCAATAAATTCTTATTTCGAACAACAGGAGACTGGACATGGTGGTGTGGACGTCATTATCAGCTGAAGCCCGGCAGGACTTGGGCGGTGAGCCGGTGTCATTCATGGAGAACAGACACAAGGTGATGGAGGCGCTGGAACGGGCGGGATGGCCTGTCAAAGAGAGGGACATCGTGCTGCTGGAAAACGAGATCAAGATGGGAATCTCTTACATAAAACAGGTGGGCGTTAATTTAAATTCTGCTAAGTGCTGTCTAGTTCACCAAAAGGGAAGTACGAAAGTCTATTTGTCAGTGCAGACTTTCAGTTACATTTGTCACGGTTGCTTCAGCATCCAAAATCTATTATAATTGTCCCTTGTTATCTTTTGTGTAACACATTTTGAATTATTGCAACAACAAAAAAGTTTTTATAAATAATCTTTGCTTTCTTTTTCAGGCTGAAGATCTCATAGCAGCAACCCAGAAAAAAGACAAGAAGAAAGAAGATGAACAAGATTACGATGCCGACACAGTGAATTCATCCGGCGTCGATACTGATGACGAGGTTAGTCACGCCTTCTTGCGCATGACCGCTGGTTCTAAGAAACGTTGGTCAAGGCAAGGGTCAGACAGTACAAGGTCACTGGCGTCAAATAGTGCAAGATCACAGGGGTCAAGTAGTGCAAAGGGATCAGATAAAGAGACTGGGTCTGAGGGTGGGGAAGAATCTGAGAAAGAAGATGATAGCCAAGGAGAAGAGAATAAAGAACAAGAATCAGAAGATGTAAGGGATGGGGAGAATGATGCAGGGGATGAGGAACTGCCCCGTGCAGAAGAATAAAGGGGCAAAATTGCTGTTACCTGTTCCAAAAATGAGTGTGCACAAAGAGTATTTGTTGAAAGTTTAAGAAAATAATGCTCTCTGAAGTAAATATTTGACATCGCACAGAGAAATTGAAAGTATATTTGAGAGATACATCTCTGGATAAAACTGCTATAGATGTATGTGCTAACACTCAATATATTCTGTATTCACTTGTCATTCCAATGTATTCAGTATTCAGCTTCTTACTCACGTCCATGTGCAATCTTCAAAGCGTACTCCAGTAGGCTTTCATTGTTGATAAACTGTAAGATAGAATGCGACTTTGTATTATCTACGCAATGGATACCTGCTGATTATATCGACAGCATCAGTCTTAAATTAATGTATCGCCAAAAGTAAAGCCCAGTGTGATATATGGTACATGTATTTCTCGCTGCTTATTGATGTAACTATGTATTATTAATGTCTAATCGTCGACTTCTGTCGTCAAGCATTAGTTTCAGCACGTCATATATTATTGATGTAGTGTTATTATATTCTTGGCATGTATTGGTTGTTTTTATTGACAATCATAGGAATGTTACACAGTATTTTGCTGATCAGAACTGGTATTTGAGTCCACACAAATCCGTCCATCAAAACTGATACCGTACCGATATATAATATTTATGTGTCCATCCACTAGTTTAGATGTGTGTACTACGCACTTTATTTTTACAACACAACTTGTATTAAGAGCAAACATTTTATGTTTTCTTGCAAATTTTATTAGAGGAACATATCACGGAGAGAAATTGTTGCTGCAATTTGCTTGATCACAAACACACTTGAACATAATCTAAATATATCGACACATGTGCCGCTGCTTGTGATGAAACACCATTGTGTGAATAACTGTGATAAGAAAACATTAAAATACACGTAACTGTCAAAATTAGTTTAATGTTGCCATACTCTAATTTTTAACCGTATACTATTGTTAAAAATTTATGTGAATTGTCAATTCAATGGGGAACTAACTGTTTACGCTCCTCATGATTTACAATTACGCTTCGCCCAAAAAATTACTTGCTGATAGCTGATATGTGCCTTTATTGAAGGTCAAAAACCTGATTACTAGTAGTAAAATCTACGCAGCTGTAATTCTTTATCATTATTGTTACGCTTTGTACCAATTTCGTCTCTTGTTTTTAAACATAATTATTTTTCATAGTGCAATTGCTTTGTACGGGTGCTTGTCGCATATGTAACGGTTGTTCGATGTATCTTTATCCAAATTAAATAAACTGCTAACGTCTAATGTTATGTTTAACATTATTTCCAGGTTTAAAAGTTTTGTTTGTTCTAAATTTCTGGAAGCAATATCCGAAACATGTAAAAGAAATAAAGTGTTATATCGAGCCATACAGTGGTGTTCCATGGTTTCTTGTATGTGCCAAAATACAATGCAAATGTACATGTAACATATTTAGATTATGTTCAGTGTGTCTCAGAACGTGCATGAAGAATTTCCTCAGTGTTTTTTTCTCACTCTTGTGTTTGCACTCAACACATGATGTGTTATTGCATGTGCATTAGATGTTAAAAGTATTCGATTGAAATTTTGTATTTTTTTTTAATTTCACAGAAAAAGAAGGGTAAAAAGTCTACAGGAGGAAAAACGCAATCTGAGGCAAGTATCACATATTATACAGAGAAATATTGGGATATTTACATGTACAATTGCATTGTTGTAAGCGTCGTGACAAAACAATGTTCACGCAAATGTTAACGAAACAATCACTGATGTGAGTCTTATGAGCAAGAAAGAAAAACTAAAGCCCAATATTTAGCCCTATAAAAACCGATTTCACGCTTTGTAATGGTGCTGCCCACTCATGGTATTAAATGTATTTTGACGTCATGTATGAACACCACCACTGGTTTCTGTGCAACTCTTTGTTTCACCGGGCTGAACTTCGTTAAGTATGAACCAGGCTTAATACATTTTAATTCGGGATAAAGATCGGTTGGCGTCATACGTATGTAAAACGGTATTGATTGTGACAAGAAATTCAATTGGGGGGGGGGGAGTTGTTTTTTTTCTCGAATTTTTGGTTTGAAGAAAACCTACCTTATCAATAACTTTCCGCTCAAATTATGACCGTCACCACTGGACCTATTTTACTGATCGAAATTTTCATGTGGGATCAGAAAGTGCGTATATTTTGCCCTTGTTGACTTGTAACAAATGTTACATATGCTCACATCAAACAGGAAAATAAAATAACAAGAAAAAAGAAAGTTGATAAAGAGGAGACGAAGGCAGTGAAAACCAAAGTACGAAAGCCGGTGGACCTGCTTCGGGGTCAAAAAATCATAGCAAGACATGAAGTGGATGGCTTCTACTATCCAGGTATGGATGTCCGAGATTTTATTTTTGAGTAGATTACTGTACTACCGTCACATGCTTGAGTTAAATCTTAAAGCGTTATATACACTCACGAAAAGTAAATATTATTATGTGGCATGGCAATACATCAAAAGTTTTGCTTTTGCCCCAAATTATTGTCAGACTTAAGCTGGCATTTTTTGCGTAAATGGAGATTCTGTCATTGTGCATTATTGCAATATCGTGCATAATTAATTGTAATGATATTTCTTGGAGGATTTACGGGTAATTGCGGATTATAAATTTGTTATGATTGACCGAAGGATGCATTTCAGGCATTGTTATTAGAAGCTCTGATTCCCGCCATGCTTTAATCGATTTCCTCGAGATCGGCCAGAAGAAGATTCCTGTCAGATTCATCGTGTCCATGGGAGGTGCCGTGGCAAAACCGTTTCTGCGGGTTCGTACCCTAAACGTTCTCTTAAATTGCTCAGTGATAATTCAGGCGCATTTTCTGTGTGAAACAGGGATGGTGATCAGATGTTCCGACCCGCGCCATGCTGTGGTGGAATTTACTGAAATCGGTTCCAGCACCACGATTCCTACCAGATTCATTGTACAGATATCTGGCGCGGTGCCTAAACCGATGCTCAGGGTTTGTAGAGCTGAAAAAAGACTAAGTGTGACGCTTTGACTCCCTTACGTTTCACACACATTTTCAGTGAATCTTTGTCACACATCTTCCAGCTACAGTTATACTGCGACATTTATTTTAGGTTCTAATAATCTGTGGTATTATATTTGATGGCTTTTACTGTATTCTATTAATTGGTGCATTGTACTCTGTCACCTCTACCGCGTCAAAACTTTTCTCCAATTATTTTATTACTTCAAAATTATCATATAACGAGAAAGTCCTCCTGCGTGAACGCAAGAGGCATACCGACCGCGGCGTAGCAAGTCCCGGGGGGGGGGGGGGGCACTCAGGT
>JBCAUG010468215.1:0-15554 GCA_038406175.1 Haplosyllis leylae
GACAACATTGGCATTTTTGTACAACTTCGAATGTAAATAAATTGGAAACAGTCAAGAACCTCATGAGTTTCAAAGTACATTTATATTTGTAATGCCTTTTCAAATTTTAATGGATGTGATGAATTTCCCTATCTATCAAATTTTCAAATTTAGGTAAACACAATGTCAACATTGCGAACTTTTTGTATTACGGGAAAACTCGACCAAAACGTTTGCGTTGTTAGCTGGGGTAGCACTCAGAGATTATCACCTGGTACGATTGCCGACCGGACGAACCAATTCCACATAGAAGTCGAACCTTGTGTCATTTGCTGATGAGCCTACGACAGGAATCGAATTGAGAATTCCCGTAATGCACAAAGTTGACAATGTTGACATTTTTATATTGCTTAAATTTGAAACTAAATTAGATGGAGAAATTATTCATTTTAATTTTAATTCAAAATACAATAACAAGTGCAAATCTGATTTGAAGCTGATTTGGTACCTAACTGCTTTTAATTTACTTCCATTGGAAGTTGTACAAAAATGCCAATGTTGCCAACCTTCCATATTACGAGAAAACTCGAATCTGGCATGACGCAATCGAGGTCCCTAAAAGTTAGCAAAGTTGCCAATAAAACCTACCCGAGGTTAGCAACATAAATTCAGCAAACAAGTTACTTCAGTGAGGGTTGAACCACGGGCTTTTTGTGATCTACTCTGATGCTTTCCTGACTTGACATTTGCTTGTAAGTCTGACATTATTGAGATTTTTAGAGTGTCTGATTTGAGAAATCTCGAGTGAAGGAAGAGAAGTTTCATCGTTTTCGGTTCATTGCTCAAACTTACTTTACGATGCTTTACCGCCCGCGTGCGAAGTACGATTGGGGGGGGGGGAATATATTCAGTTTGCCTGTCTGTTCACCGGGGGGAGGGGGGTACCCCCTGGCCTCGAGGCAGGACCAGGACAGGAGGACCCCCCTACACACACACACACACATACACACCGTGGCCAGGACGAGGACAGGGTATTCCCTTTACACCCCTGTCCCGCTGCCAAGACCTCCACCCCCGCCTCCGGGCAGGATCAGGACAGGGGTAGATATACCCTCCACCCCCCCCCCAAACGGAAAGAATTTTGAAACCAAAACACCAGTGATGACCGTCCTGTTGTCAGTGACGACCGTTACCTGGACGATGCTCTGATGTCAGATTAAAATATAATTAAAATGACAGGGAACATTCTTGAATATTCAGTAGTGACTTAAAACTAAAACTGTATTAAATCCACAATGAACGCATCAATTTGGGAATTTCTCGTCCGATTCGGCATTATGTAAATGAGAACTTAGCTTTCTTCATGTATTGAAAATATGTGGTAAACCATTTAACAGACTTCGCATAACAGATAAAGATTTGCCTTAAAATCACTCAACTATCTGAAAGAGATAAAGGCCATAAATAAGTAACTTAACAGAGATAGTTAAATGATTTGAAGAGAAATCTTTATTTTTTCACTGGATATCATTAGAAATACTTGTTTCTGCCTCGGGAGATGGAATTTTCACCTCGCGAGGTGACATTTCCAGTCAGTTGAATTTTTCAATGACAGGAGGCTCAAACAAACATTCGTAAGAAGGCACTCATCGCAGTGCGCAACACTTACGCGTCGATGTCCAGCAAAGCACAAATTGAAAGTAACTCAATTCCGTATGTGGAGAGAATTATATGGTTGAAATATTTATTTAAGTTGTAGAACAATTGTAATAGAAATAGGGTTTTTATTGAGATCTGCAATTTACATAAAGCTCCATGAAAGAATGCTGCCCACTAGGGGGCGCAGCGATTCGGATAAGTGTGTGCGATTGCACTTCCTGAAACATGGCTCACCTCTCGTGTGTACTTGTTTGTGAAAGGCCAAAGAGTTTAAAATCTGACCTCGCCACCTCAGAAACAAATATGTCCAACAAAAAGGGACAGTACAATTTAAACATTAAACAAAATATTTGTACTTACATTATTCAGAAATCACATCAAATATTCATATAAGTGGCTTTTATTTTAAAGGAAACCCACTGCTCGGTCTATTCAAAAAATTAGTCAAGATCTATTGCAATTGCACAAATAGGGCAGAGACTGAAGTGACACAGACTCAGACCTTGAACTTATTCAATTGTCACATTGTTACCCACCAGTTCAGGGGTGCTTGCTCCTGTTGCACTCCCTTTTCAAAAATGAAAAATAAAAAAATAATAATTGATTGGTGAGTATTGGTGGGTATTTTTGTGAGTATTTTTCCCTGCGAGTCACCCATGTGTATGTGATACACTGCTTGATATTCTAAACTCGGTTTAATGTTAATTAAAATTACAGCTATGTACTCATAAAATTGAGTAGGACATTTGACAGTACCTTTCGTCAACTTAATACTTGAACAAGAAACTCCTCCTGCGTCAACGCAAGATGCATACTGCCCGTTGTGTAACCCACAGCCGGGGGGAGGTTACTCAGTCCTCAGCTGGGGGAGGGGTACCCTGGGCTTGAGTACCCCCCTGACTGAGGGACTGAGTAACCTCCCCCCGGCTGTGGGACTGAGTACCCCCTCCCCCCAGCTGTGGTACTGAGGACCCCCCCTGTTTAACAGACACACACCTGTGAAAACATAACCTCCCTTCGTATTACGTACGCGGGCGGCAAAAATTGCTATGAAGCTCCGATCATATCACGAAGACGAAAACGGATTGCAGTGTGTTGCAGTGGAATTATCAGCATTGTGTGTGACTATCCTACGGTGTGAAATATGGTTAAATATGTAGCAATAGTCGGTCACCTTTATTGGTCTTTATCATTTCCCTTTAAATTACCACAAGTTAAATCAAATACAAATTATATCCGTAAGAGGAAAATTTGTAGATTACAGTTTTTTGTATTGGTCAATGACTTAGGTTTTGAAAATTAATGAGACTTCACGAATGGAGCAGATGTATCCCTACAATTGGGTTATTATACAGAAAAAGAAAACCTAATCATTTTTCATAATGTCCTACGGTGGATGGAATTCTCCAATCGTTCCAGTAATTGGCCAGATTGTTTTTCATGAAAAACTGTTATCTACAGTTCTGTTCACAAGGAGGGGGTCGGGGGCCGGGTCCAAGACCTGGGGGACCAGGTCTAAGGTTGGGGGGGGGTGGCTAGGGAGTCAAGTTCAAGATCCGGGGAAAGGGGCAGGCCTGAGGGCTGGGGAAAGGGGTAGGTCCGAGGTCTGGGGGGGTAGGTTCAAGATCCGGGGAAAGGTGTCAGGTTTAAGGTAGTTCTTTGGGACCGTCAAAGCCATGTCTTCCCTTAGAAAATGTAAACAGTGAAACCTCATTGAATACTAGCTGTATTGTCAGTCTGTTTAACCCAATTGAACTGTGATCAATAGCATGGTCATTGGCCAATTGCAATGCATTCTCACAGCCAAGTGGACCATGGAAACTTTTAGGGAGATTTACTGATACTTTAAATTTGACAAAACTGTAAATTATAAATAGAAGGAGAGTAATCTCATTCAATATTTTTATCTGGAAAATATTCATTTTCACTTTTGAGACAGTTTGTAAAGTTTCAAAAAGTTTCACCATCCCAAATTTGAGAAAAATGAAGATTACCATTGATTTCAATGGGAGTTTGGTTCATCTTTGGGGTGAGATTACTCATTAATCGGCTGGTGAATGTTGCTTAAAATTTCACAAATGTCCCATGACATTATTTTCTTCAAACGACTTATGTTAAATCTTTGAACGGCAGGTTCCAAAGAACTACCTTAAGTAAATAAAGAAATAAATTTGCACAAACATAGAAGTTAACGTATTGTTCATATCGTACAAACCTGCCCGAGGCAGTAATTGCGGCATTGAGCTTCTCCGCTTTGACCAGCTATACTTTGACCACCAAATGCCAATGTGTTTTCAACTTTACTGAATGTGTCCACGCAATCTTCGGTACCTGTGCCTGTTACCGCTGGTTTAAAATAGAGGAAAGGCTCCCATATTAATTACAGCTCTACTTTTAAGTAATAGTTAATAACCGAGACAGAATGGATTCACAGAATTAATGTCGTTCGAGACCGCAGGTCAAGAACACATCAATTCTGTGAGTCCATGATGTCGTGGTTATTTAACAACAAGAAAGACCTCGCATTAACATTACGAGACATGCCGACCATGGTCCTGCGTCCCTGTGATCATCCTAGACTCGCGCTATCGGGGCGGGGGGGGTCAACAGTTCGTAATCATTGTCGAGGCACGGGGGGGGGGGAGGTAGAGGTCATGGTTCGGGAGGGGGTACAGGTCAACAGTTCAATTTCTGAGGGGGGGGGGTGCGTGGAGGAGGCAACAGTTAATGGTCCCAGGGAGGAAAGGTCAACAGTTGATAGTCTGGGAGGGGTTGGGTCAACAGTCCATGGTCCTAGCGGTGGTATGGGTCAACAGTTCATGGTCTGAGGGGAAGGTTTAGGCCCAGGGTAGAGTGACTCCTCTGCCTCCCCCCCCGTTAAACACACGACTGAAAACATTACCTTTCCTCGTGCTACTTACGTGGTTGGTAATAATTGAACCTTAGAACTGCATGTGCGTTACAGAATTTTTATTGTTCTCCTGTTAATATGCAAATCAACAGAGCAAATCTGGATACGGATTCAGATGAAATGGACCTAATTCCTTAAATAGTTTACTTACGACAACGAACACGTTGATAATTTGTGATCACGTTGGCGCCATCTGTTTGCAAGTTATTGAAATTGTTGACGTTGGTGTGAATCCAGCAGCTATTTTCCTCAGTATTGAAGTCATATCCATCACAGGCGCTATCCGACAGACATGTCTCCTTGCATTTCGTATTCGTATCAGAGTTGGGATCCCGAGATCCACCAGTCGCAAAACTGCCCTCTGTTACCTCGAAGGTGTCCACACAACCTAATTCATACCAGAGATGTTTAACTGCAAACATGGGGTAGTTTGTGGACGTTTTAAATAGAAACCTATCTTGTCGGAACTTCTGTTCAACCCGAGGTTTTTGGGGACTTTTATTGTAATGTTTACAATTTCTTTTATTCGAAGATCAGATGCGAGCGTCAACATACCTGTTACAATAGACGATGTACTGCCTGTTACGGTAGGCGATGTTTCACACGGCTGTTTTCTGTACTGGTTCACACCTGTGGCACCCTCCTGAAGTTGGTTCTCCCAGTCACCGTTACTGTGCCAATAACATGCATTCACTTCGTTCAAGTCAAAAGCGCCACATTCTTGTCTTTCGGTACACCATGTTTTGCACGAATCAGCGCCGTTAACGCCTTCAATAAACGTTCCTCCAAATGAGAATGTATTGGGCACCTCCAAATATGTTACCACACAAAGTGATCCGTCCGTGGTGGAACACGCCACTCTCTTGACATAAGAATTGTATCCGTTGGTGTTTTGAGATGCGGCAGTGAGGTCGGCAAGATTAGTGTGAATCCAACATTGATCTGTCAAGGAAATATTTACACAAAGGTTTGAAGTGTAAATGCATTTTGGACATTTTGGGCAAATTGAAACATTGCTTATGTAGTTTAGACCTACCTGGATTTGTATTGGTATTGAGACCGAAGGCAACACAGTTACCGTTGGCATTACACTGGTTTTGGCATTGGCTTTCTGTATTGGCTGAAGTCTCCTGCTGTGCGCCGAAGTATTGTTTGTTTTCTTCCACAGTGTAGGAAATCTCACATTCTGATTGAGAAAAATGGCGTTACAAAATTTGAGAGCCATGCGCACGATGCAAAATAAAACAACATTTTTTTGGGAAATTTTTTGTTCTCACGTCACGTGTGAGTATTTCTTGAGATGCTACAGAATTTTGCCAGTTAGTAGGAAGGACGATTGCGTCTTCTAATTGGTAACCTTTGAAGGACGTTGGCCTTCCAAGGTCTGCGCCAAAGACTCGAAGACACAGTATTGAAAAGGAACCAATAACAGCGTGCTTAACCAGATTAATAAGATATAGATTTACCGAGAATTTTCAATTTCCTTGACTTACCCGGTCGCGCTGTAGTTATGAATCGACAGTCGTCATTCAGCACGTAGGTGTCGTAATTGGCCAAAGATTGCGAAAATGACAAATCATTTTCATTTGTATGAATCCAGCACCTTGCAAAACCAATTAGGATTGATGATTAGCTAGGGAGCTTCAGCTCGTACACTGGTTTTAAATGCTTTTAATATGCTATTTGATATTATTATCATTGACTTACCTTTGCCCTGCAGGTACGCCATTGTTCCCATTGAAACCATAAGCTATGCATCCAGACGTGGAATCGCATTCTTGTTCGCAAGCTTCTCTGTCAGCAGCATTTTTGTTAACCGCTCCAAAGTACTGAGTATTTCCTTCCAGGTTGTACTTAATCGCGCATGTTGTTTCCGATGCTACAGATTACCCGGAAGAAATTAAAAGAAATGTTGCAAGGACCACTGTCTAAGGGAATCTGCATGCTAACCTGTGCTCAGTTATTAGTGCGACGCTAAGTTAGACACATACCTTCACAGTAACAAACACTCTCAATTGGTAACACAGTCAAACCAGTTATACATTTTGACATGATTATGCCATGAAATCATGATTTTCTGGACGTGATTGTACCAGTTAAAGAAAAAAATCGGGTGGTAAAAGTTTCGCCATGTGGGTCGTACCTCTCACACCTCTTGCACCCCTCAGACCTCTTGCACTCACACCCCTTGCACCTGGTGTGAGGCCTTGTACTCCTCACACTCAGTACAAGGTCTTGCACCTAATGCAAGGCCTCACACCCCATAGACCTGGTGTGAGGCCTTGTACCCCTTGCACCTGGTGAAAGACCTCACATCCAGTGCAAGGCCTCATACCCCTTGCACCTGGTGTAAGGCCTTGTGCCTACCCACACCCAGTGTGAGGCCTTGCACCCCTCACACCTTGCACACTGAAGAGAGTAGGGGTGCAAGGGAAGGTGCATGGGGCACAAGGGTAGGTGCGAAGGGTATGAGGACAGTCAACTACATTTTGGGTCCCCAACACCCTAGAGTGAGTAAAGGTGTGAGAGGTGTGAGAGGTGCGAGGGGTATGAGATGGCAGGTGCAAGGATAATAGGTAACAGGATAGGGGAGGAAGTGAAACAAGGAACAACTTGTGTGCTTAAAAACATTGTGTGCTTACAAAATAAGGAAATGAACAAATTACACAAATGTTAGATGTGTCAACCGTTTATTTGTTACGTACGCCGGTCATTTGTTACATCCGCCCAAACCGAATAGATCATTAAATGAATTGACTGCTGAAGTAATTACGCACCAGTGCTTGTGCCGCAAATGGCAGTAGACTTCTTGTATGTGCTGTATCCGGTCAGTGTTGCCGATGAACCTTCCAGCTGGCTTTCCTGAAAAGTTAACAATTTGACTTTTGCGTGAGAGGTGACCCTAACCATTTGGAAAGTAGCACACATCCAAGTCTCTCATTTGCGTGATTAGACGTTTCATCTGTGTATTATTTGAAGTAAACCGACTATTAACAGAAAATTTTAATTTATACTTTACAGTAGTCGAAAGCGTACCTGTGCATGAAGCCAACATTCATTATTGTTTGTATTGAATCCAAAAGCGACACAGTCTGTGCCAGCATTGTTACAAGCCGTTTCACATTGTGGCACAGTGCCTGCCCCTTGAAACCTGGTTGCACCAAAGTATTGGGTGTCCTGTATCATTTCATAAGCAGATCTCTTGTATGTATCATATCCATTTAATGTATTAGCTGTACCCTGTAGTTGATTGGCCTGAGGAATAGGTAATTATGAATTGAAGTGGAACTTAAAATTGTACCAAGAACCAAGGATTATGTGTCGTATTTCTACCGGAAAGTTTCTCTCCTACCTCCGTATGAATCCAACATTGATTATTGTTGGTATTGAATCCGAATCCGACACAATCACTGCCATCATTATTGCAGGCCAATTCACATTCTTGAACGGTATCTGCTGATTGGAACAAAGTCGCACCAAAATACTGGGTATCCTCCAATTTCTCGTAACCACCTGGACATTCTATAGTGAGAAATGATAAACATTGATATCTGAATAGCCAGCAGTGTACATTCATTACCATCAGCGTATTGGGGAAGGTAATAATTTCAGTCGTCTATGTGTGTGTGTGTGTGTGTGTCTGTCTGTCTGTCTGTGTGTCTGTCTGTCTGTCTGTCAGGTCTGTCTGTAATGTCCTGAACTGCTATCACTTCATTTTAGTATAGAGATACATCTTGTCCATATCCATGCCAAGTTTGAGTATCAAGGCCAGTGGATCAAGTTCAAGGTCAAATAAATAAAATGTCATAATCTTTACTTCTGTATGCTTGTATTCACTGAACATGTCAAAAAGGTCAAGGTAATCTGAATGTCAAGGTTATTCAATATCAAGGTCAAATAAAAGGAAATAAATATATAAGGAAACAAATTTTCTTTTTTGTGATCTATGTTAAGCGGATGGTACGCCCTCGACTGAAAGGCATTCTTGCTGTATCTCTTCTTGGTTTTATCCTATTCAATTAGCACAAAGATATGTTGGAAGCGTACGGGTTGGAGATATTGTAGAAAGCTCATCACATGGTTTGCGAATGAACGTTATGTAGTCCTCCATAGCGCCTGTTTGTCCATTAAGGTCGGCTGCATTTGTGTGTCGCCAACAAAGATTCATCGCGGTATCGAACCCGTAAGCTACACACGAGGACAGTCCTGTGCAATCCTGAAGATTTTTAACGACTTAGAATTTGTTAAACATTATTAAAATAAATTCGCAAAATTGCCTCTTGTGGGCAAGATGGTATGTAAAATCAAACTGTCAAATTCTCCTGAATGTAATGAACTCAAAAATCTTGATCGTTCTTTTAGTCCGATATGTTTTTGTTTGAGGACTTATCATCTGAGTATAGAAACTAATTCAAACCTATTTTAAAGCCCTGCATTTTCCCAAACTGAGGACACAACAAATTTCAAGGTGTGTATTTAATGATTTAGTACCGAAGAACTGGGGACTGGGAACAAACCCGGTATTCATTACTTTCTTGTAGAACCACTGATTTTCTTTATTTGCGTGAACTTTAGTGGTCAAAATCTCATGCAAATGGCTGCCACGTCTTTCACTTGAGAATGAGAATTTCATGATTGAATTTTGAATTTTAATCAAGATTCCCAATGCTTTACTGACGAACATTTAACATTAGGCCTTATGGAGAGTCTGAAAATTCACATTCCTACGCAAAACTCTGTTCTACTCTGACATACGTGACAATTCAGTTGGTGAGTGTAGTAAAAACTTTCGTGAAACCACACTGCCTGTAGTACTCTTGCAGAACTCAAAATTAGGCAGTGAAAGTTTCACCAGGTGGCTCGTTGGGCGCGAGGGCAGGGCGCGAGGCCTCGCACCCGATTGCCTCTGAATAATTCCAATTGCCTGGGGCATGAGGCCTTGTGCCCATGCAGTATGAACTAGTTTTTCATTCCCCACTACCTCTTTGTGCAAAAAGTTTAAAAAGTTTGTTTATAACATTTAGTATTGACTTGTCCCCACCACCTGCAAGTACAATCCCCACCCCATCTGTATTCACAGAGCCACAAAAGGCCTTCATAGGTCCCCACCACAGGCCCAAAATTTTGGGGCAAAAACCGTCAATAAACCACTAAGGTGACTCTAACGAGCCACCAATAAGGGACAAAATATTCTGGGAATGGCAACACTGTCCATAAGCACCCACGGATGCCAGGTGTGCACACATGTAAAAAACTTTGCTATTGCTTACAGTTTGGCATTCTTCTCTGGTGTCTGCATTCAAAACCTGTGTAGCGCCAAAATACTGCTGTGCTTCTGCTTGATAACATGTTTCATCTGTGCAGTGACATTAAAAAGGTAAATCGTAGGATGCTAAAATTTGGTTGATAATTAACCAGTCAGTCATTGTTGGAAACATAAAATGAGATTTACAGGTGCGGTTAGATTCAGATTAGGTGATCAAAAGAAGGGAATTAATTTCATTATTTTGGAACCAAGCTGTTTTGATAAAGTGTCCAATAATTTTAAGGAGTAGTTTCTAGGTGTTGTTTATTGAATCGTGTCCTTGGTAGCGTTTTCGATTCGAACAAGTCTAAATTTGATGCAGTTTCTGGTATTTGCAAAGAAATGTTTTGTATTAAAGATAGTTTACCGCATTGTCTCTTGATATAGAGATCTACTCCAGACGCTCCAGTGTTTCTATTTTCTTCTGAAATTGCATTGCTGTCTGTATGAATCCAACATTCGTTCGGGTTGGGGTTGGTATTGAAGTCAAATCCCACACAGTCTGAATTACTGAGGCATACAGATTTACATTCATCCACAGTATCAGAACCACTGTCCCTTGTTGCTCCGTTGGCATTAGTGTCTTCGAATATCTCAAAAGTTCCTTCCGTGCACACAGCTGGAAAATAAATGATTCATTGAGAAGGGACCTGCTTGAAAGAAGGGATTAAATATTTTCCAGTTGTATTGGCTCACTTTGACATTCGTCAAGTGTGCCAATGTGTGTGACCCTTGCATTTCACAGAGAAACATTTCGTACTACATATGTTACAAAAAGTATATTTACTAATTTACCAATTTGGTATTCTACCATGTGAGACAAGCTGAAGTTTTAAAAAAGATAACATTTTTCTGCATGCGGTATGTAAGACTTACCGCAATTTTCAACTTTGACATATCGATCAACTCCACTGACGCCAGTCATGATGTCTCCACTCGATTCTATGGTTGATTCCTCGCGGGTGTGGGTGTAACATTCGTTGTTTTGAGAAGAATAGTCGAAAGATTTGCACGTTGCAGAATTGGTACATTCCTGGAAATTAATTCAACAATTTTACATACTAATGCGCAGAGAATCGTGTATTTTGGAAAATACTCGGGCAAATCTGGGAATCTATGTTGCTCCCCCATCAGTTTTTCCAGAAACTGATTTACTGTACACATGAATGTTATGTGTTTCTTCTAGTTGCAAATTCCTGGGGAGGTCAACGTTAATGTTTCTGTATGTAGAATTTTTTTCATTGGCTGCACATTCATAACGGTATAGATTACCAAATATGGTTGTGCTAATATTAAATAATGTTCATTGAGTTACTGTTTTGGACTGTTTGTATTAACTCCATGGCATTGTATTTCTAAACGATCTACACAGACTTTGCACTTGCTATTCAAAGTAGTGTACGAAAATTTTTTAGATTTGGGTGTGCAATTACAAGATTGGGGACGCATGTGGAATCCCTTGCATGGTGTGGAATTTAAACTTTCAATCAAGCTTTCGTTTTTTTAAAAAAAACAAAAACAGAGGGCCAGTGTAGGCAAAGATTTAGAGAAATGACGCTGTTTTTGCTCAAAATTACAACTTGCAACTTTAAGGGATTTTAAGGTGTACGTGGAAATAATTTTGTTAATTAGCAGCACACTTTTGAAAACAAAAGTTAGTTTCTTGGCATTTTTTTTCACAAGTTACACAATCCATTTGCGCTCAACAGAATGTACAAAATTAAGCAATTCTAATGAAATATAAGTAAATGGTAAATTGAGCACATAAAGGGAGGCGGCACTTCTTTGGGTATTTGGACGTAAATACTAGTAGATAGGCACATTCGGGGATACCTTGTGAAAATAAAAAAAACATGTAACTGACCGTCTCACATTGTTCCTTGGTTGATACCCCACTCTCAAGCGTTCCTCCAAATGCAAGCGTATTCGACTTTAGTGTGTACGTGATGGAACAGCCTGTTAATTAAACATAAAGGGTGTGAAATGACCCCTTCAACGTACGAATATGTACCAGTTTTTGGAAGATAAGAGGGGTTTGCTAGATCGGTAATTCAATCTATATTTCCAGGAGAGGAAATCAGCCCCCAGACGCAAAGCTATTTTCAGAATTATGTTTCAGGTGCAAAAATGTGATGATGGTAGAATTGTGCACGTCATGCATGTGCGAGCTCCTTTGCAATTACATTTATTATGCTTGTAGTTAACCTGCTTTTCAAATTTCAAAATGGACATTAATAATTTCATTTTCATTTTCATTTGCCTGCGCACATTTGCCGGGCGGCATGGGTTTGAATCCTGGCACTGACACTGAGTGCCCCCAACTCGTTAAAAGGCTGGGTGTGTGCCATCATGTCTATGTGATTGGTGCACATAAAAGAACATGTGTGGACCGTCGAAACATGCCCAACCACCATATTTCTATCATTATAAATGTGAAATGTATAATAAATGTATAATGTAATGTAAGCTCACACAAAAAAAAAGGCAAGAATGGTAAAGACAAGGCTCTACACTGCATAAGGAGGTAGTCCTGTATGCTCCCTAGGGAGTTGATCTGGGAGGGGGTGGCTTCCCCTCATGAAGGAATGACACAGAAAGCTGGATGCCTGAGCAATAATGTGTAACATTGTAAAGCACTCCTGATAACTATGCATTGAAGCAGCGTTATATCAAGTGTACAAACAAAAAACAACAACAAACAAGAAAGTCCTCCTGCATGAACACAAGAGGCATACCAACCGCAGTGTAGCAAACCTATCCCGGGGGGTAAAAAAAAAACTCAAAAAAAAATATTTAAAAAAAAGGATTCAAAAAAAAACTTAATTAAAAAAAAATCAAAACTTTTTCCAGGGGGGAGGGGGGCGTATCCCTGGTTGGACTGGGTACCCCCCCCCGGCTGCACTGGGTACCCCCCCACCCCCTGGCTGAACTGGGTACCCCCCGGCTGAACTGGGTACCCCCCCGCCACTGTGGACGGACAGACACCTGTGAAAACATTACCTCCTCTCGTACTACGTACGCGGTCGGTAACAATTGAAGTGCAACAGAAGTGAATAATTGACAGACAGATGGTTCTGTATGGAAATAATCTACCAATAATCTACCTGAACGTCTTGTGGTGAATGCTGTTCCGGTCCCAGTTGCACACGGTATCTTTTTGTACTGTGTTACTCCATTAGCATTGCTGTTTGTATTGGTTTCAAAATTTGTTTCATCTTCATGAATCCAACATTCGTTCACATTACTATCAAAGTCGTACCCCACACAGGCAGTATTTCCCGTACACACTGCTTGACATTCGGTATTTGTATCCTGAAGAAAATCAGCAGTAGGGTGGAAAAATATTAGGTCGATTTCAGTGTAATGCTGCAATATTGAGCCATGGAACTATCACTTCGTAAAAGTAATCGAAAGCTTAAGACAGAGATAAATGATTCTAATTTGCAGGTAACAGTTTAACTTAGCTCTTTTCATAATTCGTGACTTGAACGTTTGTGTTTGAAATGCTCACTTACAGCTGAAGGATCTCTTGATCCGCCAAAAGACAACCTGTTGTCGGTTGATGTGTAGGTGACGACACATGCTCCCGATGTTCCAGTTCCAGTACCACAAGGCACCTTTTCATATTGTGTGACTCCAGTGGCGTCTGTTCTTGTGTTGCTCTCAAAATTATTCTGGTCCTCATGAATCCAACATTGGTCCAAATTATTGTCAAAATCATATCCGACACAGGCTCCATTGTTTGTACAGGATACTTCACATTCAGCATTTGTGTCCTAAATGTTAGAAGAATCTACAGTGTATTGTAACTGTTCCAATTTGAAGTTTGTTCTGGCATCTGTCTTCGAATCTACTTACCACTGAAGGATCTCTCGATCCGCCAAAAGACAACTTGTTGTCGGTTGATGTGTAGGTGATAACACACGCTCCTGATGTTCCAGTTCCAGTTACACAAGGCACCTTTTCATACTGTGTGACTCCAATAGCGTCTGTTCTTGTGTTGGTCTCGAAATTATTTTGGTCCTCATGAATCCAACATTGGTCCAAATTATTGTTAAAATCATATCCGACACAGGCTCCATTGTTTGTACACGATTCCGCACATTGTCCGCTCGTATCCTGTATCATTATAAGAATTCATCGTTCATTTTTCATTTGTCACAGACCTAATTTTCACCTCACAACTAGTCAAATGGAGTGTTTATCGTTTTGATAACTACCCACGTTGATGATGTAAATTACGTGGTCATTAAAATTTTCATATTGCAATTACGTTTACTAATTAGCCAGATTTGGTCAAATGCTTCTTCAAAACAGCCACGAGTGATGCTTGAAACCTCTCTTCCTGCTTTGATTTCGACAAAGAAGGTTTTTAACATCGATAATGTTAATGATGTTAAATCTTTACTCAGGTACTTACAGCTGAAGAATCTCGCAATCCACCCAGTGACAATTTATTATCAGTTGATGTGTAAGTGACCACGCATACCCCTGTTGTTTCAGTTGTTACACAAGGCACTTTCCTGTACTGGGTGACACCATTGGCATTTGAGTTGGTATTAGTATCAAAATTGTTCTGATTTTCATGAATCCAGCATTCGTCAAAGTTGTTGTCAAAATCGTATCCGACGCAGTCTGCATTATCTGTGCACAACTCTTCACATTCAGCATTTGTATCCTGTATGCACATGGTTCTTTAGATTAGATCAGATCTACTAAAGGATATTACATTCTGGGAGCTGGATATTTATGTGATGCTACAAGCTTATTTCATGTGTCCATTTAAGATACATCCCGAGTGTTTTCTATCTGAATATTAACCGACAGTTTCGCGATTGAAAAAAAAAAGAAAACTTACAGCCGAATCATTTCTGGATCCTCCGAAGGACAAACGATTTTGTGATGCTGTGTAGCTTACGACGCACACGCCCGTTGTTAAAGTAGTACCCTCTAAAACCCAGTTGAAGTATTAGAACGAAATTAGTGTTTGTTTCAGCAGGCCTATTGGATGCCCTTTTCCGATCATCCCCAAACATGCGTTGCTGTGAACCAGACTGGACACATTAATTTCGTTAAGGGTTTTTCTATTTTTGTCATCTAGACATGTTTTCTGGACTTACACGGATCAAATTTATATTTGAATAAGACAGTCTCACATTAACATTACGAGGCAATACCGACCACGGCCTCCTGCCCTTATCATGCTAGACCAGACTAGATCTGGGGGAGGGAGGGATAGGGTCACTTGCTCACTTGTCACCTTATTAATAGAACATCTGTTATTAAATTCATAATTGACACATGGAATATTCGTAAACGATATCTACTTAAAAAAGTGTAAAATAAGTCCAAATTGGACTGGATGCGTTAATTTCTATATGTGATTTCATGTACATTAATTTGCACTTTTACACTATAAATAAACACTGTTTGAGTTTGCTTAGGATAATCTCCCTCCCCCTAGCCACTGACAAGACCTCACCAGGGGGTAGGGTCACTTTATTAGGGTCCCACCCCCCCTCCATACCAGACCCAGCTGGGGAGGGAGGAGTAAGTTCGCCTAGTTAGGGTACCCTGACCACTCCCCTCCTTTCGACAAGACCTGGACAGGATGTAGTCTACCTGTCGGAGTCCCTCCCGACCAAGGCCAAGGCCACTGCGTGACCTTGTATATATACCATGCCCCAGCTGACCAGCGGG